>SJYA01001414.1:28925-58415 GCA_006410615.1 Neotragus moschatus | reverse complement strand
ATATTTAGTTAACTATATATAATTAACTATATATGAAAATAGTTTTAATATATAGAACTATAAATATATAGTTATGCATAAAATATAGTTTTAATTCTGTATAAAATCAGAATTAAAAAATTTTTAAACCAAAGAAACCCTTCACCTCAACACCGTGAATTATCAGTTGAAATCCAGAATGTTATAGAGAGAATTACACAAATAAAAGAACTAACCTGTGTTATAAGCCTAAGATGACTGCACTTACCGGCACTAAGACTAACCATATTGCTACAGCTTCTCATTAAACATCCATCTGCACCCCAGAAGAGCATATCGTACACATGTGTTGTTTCACACTGGCACTTCAGAAAGACTCATCTCACAGTTAGTCCTCCTCTCAAACTGTAAGCCACATAGAGAGGTTTCCCCTGAAGCTTGATGACAAAATAATGTAGAAGATTGTACAAGATGGATAGTAGATTTCACTGAACACTAAAGCATGGCACACTTACTTTAGAAAGGAAAATGTTGCCCAAGCATGGTTCAAATGCAAAATACTGAATGAAATTGATGTGTCAGATATTTTTCTCTTCCAAGTTTTATTGGAGAACAATAGGGGACTTTTAGAGCCTAGTCTCAAGCTTCCATGGTGGCCCAGTGGTTAAGAATCTACCTTCCAACGTAAGGAACATAGATTTGATCTCTAGTCCACGAAGATTCCACATGCTGTGGGGCCATTAGCCCACACACCACAACTACTGAAGTCCACATGCCCTGCAGCCCGTGCACTACAGTCAGAGAAACTGCTGCAATGAGAAGCCCACACTCTGCCTAGAGAGTGGCCCCCATTCACTGGCAACTAGAGAAAGCCCACACACGGCAATGAAGACCCAGCACAACAAAACTGAATCAATAAATGAATATATAANGTGTTATAAGCCTAAGATGACTGCACTTACCGGCACTAAGACTAACCATATTGCTACAGCTTCTCATTAAACATCCATCTGCACCCCAGAAGAGCATATCGTACACATGTGTTGTTTCACACTGGCACTTCAGAAAGACTCATCTCACAGTTAGTCCTCCTCTCAAACTGTAAGCCACATAGAGAGGTTTCCCCTGAAGCTTGATGACAAAATAATGTAGAAGATTGTACAAGATGGATAGTAGATTTCACTGAACACTAAAGCATGGCACACTTACTTTAGAAAGGAAAATGTTGCCCAAGCATGGTTCAAATGCAAAATACTGAATGAAATTGATGTGTCAGATATTTTTCTCTTCCAAGTTTTATTGGAGAACAATAGGGGACTTTTAGAGCCTAGTCTCAAGCTTCCATGGTGGCCCAGTGGTTAAGAATCTACCTTCCAACGTAAGGAACATAGATTTGATCTCTAGTCCACGAAGATTCCACATGCTGTGGGGCCATTAGCCCACACACCACAACTACTGAAGTCCACATGCCCTGCAGCCCGTGCACTACAGTCAGAGAAACTGCTGCAATGAGAAGCCCACACTCTGCCTAGAGAGTGGCCCCCATTCACTGGCAACTAGAGAAAGCCCACACACGGCAATGAAGACCCAGCACAACAAAACTGAATCAATAAATGAATATATAATTTTTTTAAGCTATGATGAAATAAGTAAGTTTTAAAAACAATAAATAGAAGTCCTGTCTCACATTTTTTGTGTCTCACTATTTTATGTTCAAAGTGTCCACATTATAGGCTGCATAGTCAGTTGTAATCCACAGTTACAAGCAGGGACTGAGGTTGTAAAAATCATAGAGTAATTAGTATTATCTGAATCCAGTGACAACTGTGTTTCAATGGTTCCCAAGACATGTCAGCCCAATAAAATGTGTATGAAAAAGTGTGAGAATTGCAAATGACCTTCTGAAAAGTCTTACACTTTAAGGAAAAATTGACAAAGTAACACGTCATCTTCTTTTGTGGGCAGTATATTTAAGATTTGTGCGTGTTCAGTCACTCAATCATGTCTGACTCTTTGTGACCTCATGGGCTGTAGCCCACCAGGTTTCTGTGTCTATTTGATTCTCCAGACAAGAATACTGGAGTGGTGATAGCTTATGGTGAACAGTGTCGGATTTATGATCTCTGAAGAAGATTTAGCTTCGGGACCAGGGCCCAGGCTGGATCACTCAAGAGCTTTTGTGTAGCAGAGTTTTATTAAAATATGAAAGTGGACAGAGAAAGCTTCTGACATAGACATCTGAAGGGGGACAGAGAGTGCCCCACTCTCTAATCTTAGCAAAGGAGCTATATACTTTTTAAATTGGTTATTACAATAAATCAAAAGAATGTCTCAAGGTTGTAAAGATATTACCAGACCCATTCCCACAATTTACATTTTAAGATAACAGGATTCAGTTCAGTAACTCAGTCATGTCCGACTTTTTGTGACCCCTTGGACTGCAGCACACCGTGTTTCCCTGTCCATTACCAACCCCCAGAGTTTACTCAAACTCACATCCATCAAACCAGTGGTGCCCTCCAACCATCTCTTCCTCTGTTGTCCCCCTCTCCTCCTGCCTTCAATCTTTCCCAGCAACAAGGTCTTTTCCAATGAGTCAGTTCTTCACATCAGGTGGCCAAAGGATTGGAGTTTCAGCTTCAGCATCAGTCCTTCCAATGAATATCCAGGACTGATTTCCTTTAGGATTGACTGGTTTGATCTCCTTGCAGTCCAAGTGACTCTTTTGAACAGCACAGTACAAAAGCATCAGTTTTTTGACTCTCAGCCTTGGTTATGGTCCAATTCTCACACCTACACACAACTACTGGAAAAACCATAGCTTTGACTAGACAGATCTTTGTTGGCAAAGTAATGTCTTTGCTTTTTAGTATGCTCTCTAGGTTGGTCATAGCTTTTCTTCCAGAGAGCAAGTCACCATCTGCAGTGATTTTCGAGCCCAAGAAAATAAAGTCTGTCACTGTTTCCATTGTTTCCCCATCTGTTTGCCAGAAGTGATGGGACTGGATGCCATGATCGTTGTTTTTTGAATGCTGAGGTTTAAGCCAGCTTTTTCACTCTCTTCTTTCACCTTCATCAAGAGGCTCTTTAACTTGTCTGCTTTCTGCCATTACTGAAGCGACTTAGCAGCAGCATCTGCATATCTGAGGTTATTGATATTTCTCCTGGCAATCTTGATTCCAGCTTGTGCTCCATCCAACCTGGCATTTCCCATGATGTACTCTGCATATAAGTTAAATAAGCAGGGTGACAATATACAGCCTTGACATAATCTTTTCCCAATTTGGAACTAGTCAGTTGTTCCATGTCCGGTTCTAACTGTTGCTTCTTGACCTGCTTACAGGTTTCTCAGGAGGCACATAAGGTGGTCTGGTATTCCCATCTCTCAGAATTTTCCACAGTTTGTTGTGATCTACACAATCAAAGGCTTTAGTGTAGACAATAAAGCAGAAGTAGATAATTTTCTGGGACTCTCTTGCTTTTTATATGATCCAACAGATATTAGCAATTTGATCAGAGTGCCTCACTCCACCCTGAACTCACTCAGGGATTGTTGAAGGTCAACAGCTATAGCAGCATGGGGTTCAGTCTCCATAGAGGCAGATGGCAAACGCCTTTGCTGTTCAGTCATTGGCAATGTTCTTGGTAAGTGCCAATTTGTAGTTGACACATCCAAGTACTGCATTTTGGACTCTTTTGTTGACTATGAGGACTGTTCCCTTTATTCCAAGGGATTCTTGCCCACAGTGGTAGATATAATGGTCATCTGAGTTAAATTCATCCATTCCAGTCCATTTTAGTTTGCCAGTTCCTAAAATGTCAGTGTTCACTCTTGCCATCTCCTGTTTGACCACTGCTAATTTACCTGATTCACAGACCTAACATTCCAGATTCCTATGTAATATTGTTCTGTACAGCATCAGATTTTACTTTCATCACCAATCACATCCAAAACTGGGTNCCAGTCCATTTTAGTTTGTCAGTTCCTAAAATGTCAGTGTTCACTCTTGCCATCTCCTGTTTGACCACTGCTAATTTACCTGATTCACAGACCTAACATTCCAGATTCCTATGTAATATTGTTCTGTACAGCATCAGATTTTACTTTCATCACCAATCACATCCAAAACTGGGTGCTGTTTTTGCTTTGGCTCCATCTCTTCATTCTTTCTGGAGTTATTTCTCCACTGTTCTCCAGTAGCATATTGGGCACCTACCGACCTGAGTTCATCTTTCAGTGTCATATCTTTTCAGTTTTTCATACTATTCTCAAGTATGGCATTCTCAAGGCAAGACTACCGAAGTGGTTTGCAATTTCCTTCTCCAGTGTTTTGTCAGAACCCTCCACCGTGACCCATCGGTCTTGGGTGGCCCTACATGGCACGGCTCATAGTTTCACTGAATTAGACAAGGCTGTGGTCCACGTTGGTCTTCCCTCATAGCTCAGTCAGTAAAGAATCTGCCTGCAATAAAGGAGACTCAGGTTCGATTCCTGGGTCAGGAAGATCCCCTGGAGATGGAAATGGCAACCCACTCCAGTGTTATTGCCTGGAGAATCCCATGGACAGAGGAGCCTGGCAGGCTACATACAGGCCATGGGGTCACAAGAGTCAGACACGACTTAGCGACTAAAGAGAGAGAGAGAGGTCCATGTTATCAGTTTGATTAGTTTTCTGTGATTACAGTTTTCATTTTGTCTTCCCTTTGATGAATAAGGATAAGAGACTTATGGAAGCTTCCTGATGGGAGAGACATTCTGAGGGGGAAACTGGGTCTTGTTCTGATGGGCAGGGCCATGCTCAGTAAATCTTTAATCCAATTTTCTGTTGATGGGTGGAGCTGTGTTCCCTCCCTGTTATTTGACCTGAGGCCAAACTACGGTGGAGGTAATGAAGATAATAGGGACCTCCTTCAAAAGATTCCATGCAGGCATTGCTGCACTGAGTGCCCCTGACCCTGCAGCAGGCCACTGTCAACCCACACCTCCACCCTGCTGGAGACTCCTGGACATTCTTAGGCAAGTCTGGATCAGTCTCTTGTGGAGTCACTGCTCCTTTCTCCTGGGTCCTTGTGCACACAAGGTTTTGTTTGTGCCCTCCAAGAGTCTGTTTCCCCAGTCCTGTGTAAGTTCTGGTGGCTCAGTAGTGGGATTAATGGTGACCTCCTCCAAGAAGGCTTATGCCATACCCAGGTCTGCTGCACCCAGAGCTCCTGCCCTTGTGGCTAGCCACTGCTGACCCATATCTCTGCAGGAGACACTCAAACACTCAAAAGCAGGTCTGGCTCAGTCTCTGTGGGGTCTCCTGGTGCACACAAGGTTTTGTCTGAGCCCTCCAAGCATCTCTGGCAGGTATGGAGTTTGATTCTAAATGCAATTTAGTCCCTCCTATTGTCTTCCGGGGGGCTTCTCCTTTGCCCTTGGACATGGGGTATCTCCTTTTGGTGGGATCCAACATTCCCCTGTCAACGGTTGTTCAGAAGTGAGTTGTAATTTTGGAGTTCCCTCAGGAGAAGATGAGCACTTGTCCTTCTACTCTGCTATGCTTCCCTGATAGCTCAGTTGGTAAAGAATCTGCCTGCAATGCAGACCTTGGTTCGATTCCTGGGTCAGGGAGATCTGCTGGAGAAGGAATAGGCAACCCACTCCAGTACTCTTGGGCTTCCCTTAAGGCTCAGCTGGTAAAGAATCCACCTGCAATGTGGGAAGACCTGGGTTTGATCCCTGAATTGGGATGATCCCCTGGAGAAGGGAAAAGCTACCCACTCCAGTATTCTGGCCTGGAGAACCCCATGGACTGTATAAAGAGTTGGAACAGGACTGAGCAACTTTCACTTTCAAATAGGATTAGAACTTAACAATAGAAAGCTCTTACCAGACCACTGCCATAATATACATTTTAAGATAACATGATTAGTCAGAAGGTTTTCAAGAAACAGAAACTGTCCTCAAGCAGGATACATTGTTATTATATAATCCTTAGTACAAAGTTTAAGCTGAGTTGTTTTATTGTGTAATCATCAGCTCCAGGCTTAAAGGAAAAAAAAATTGTCCTTTTCTCCTCCTTGAGAACTCAGGACCCCTATCTCCTTCTCGAGAGTCCCAGACCCATGTCTCTAGAAACTGACTCTCTCAGTAGGTTGCCATTTGCTACTCCAGGGGGTCTTACTGACCCAAGGATCAAACCTGTCTCCTGCATCTTCTGCATTAGCAGGCATATTCTTTCCACTGAGTCACCTGGGAAGCCCCATATTTAAGATCAAAGATCTAGATTTTATCTTATGAGTCATTCATTCTTTTTTTGTAACTATAAAAGACTTATTCAGGATACAGAAATGCAGTGTAATAAAAAAAATCTGCTGCATATGTGTCTTTTAAAAGTTTTCTTGAGTGATTTTGTGTGGTGGCAATATATGTGTCCATTCCTGAAAGTAACACAGTAAGGAGAATATCTTGCTAACATTGCTTCATTTATCTACATTTTAATCTTAAAATAGTATCTCAGTACTGGACATAAAATGGCTTAAAGTGTGCTGATAAATGCCTTATAATTGTTTGCATTTTTCTAACAATACTATCAAACTGATTGTATTAAAAATCCTTTATTTTAGGACATCTAAATGCTTTTGCTGAGTGAGCACGCTCTTTCTAGGCTGGAGAGTATGTTGGAGCACGTGCTTACTCCAGAAAGACATTAGTCATCATTAAAAGAAGCACTGACACTATATAAGTGCATCCCCAACATGACCAAGTGGCAGTCTTCTTTCTCTTACACTGTTATTGCTGATTAGGATTTTCTTTTTTGAAACTTGAATTTGTCCCCTTTTGTTCAGGGCTTTTTTTTTTAATTCCTGAATAACATTATTCATGAAAGACTCATACAGCAAAAGAAACTGCACCTATAACATAACTAACAATATAAAAAACATTATGGAATTCTCAACTATTTTACCTAATACAAAGGAAAACACAGATTAAGCAAATGATTAATAAATAACAGGGTAAAAACAATGACTCTGAAAGGAATATTGCTTTAAGAGTGTATAGGCCTCAAAAGGGATACAGCAGAAGATCTGAATAAAATTTCTCCAAATATTAATTACATAGTCCCAAAGCTTTTTAAAAATGAAGACCATCGTATTTCATTAACAGTCATTTTTCACTACATTTCAAATTTGTTCTCTCATTTCTAAAGTAAGAAGAGAGATAACCACAAACTTAGGAAATAGTTAAGCATCCATACACATAATGTGACTTAACCTACTGGTTAGTTTTTTTTTTTTTTTTTTTTTTTTAAAGGTGGAGGCGGAATTTTCAGTTGCTTTGGAGAAATGAAAATGATTCATGCAGTCACGCAGGGGTCTCCATGGCGAAAGGATACTACAGATTTCAACTCTGGTTCTGTATAATACCACAGTATTAAATAAGATATCACAGAGATAAGTTATTAAATGACGCTTAAAAAAAAACATTTACTTTCTGTTTTACTTCAAATCCTTTAAAGTTTTCAAAAAAATGACAGCATATAGTAGTTTACAAGATTCTGGTGCAACCTTAATTCCCACTTCTACTTATAAATATGATCCTCTTTATATTACTTAGGTCAGGGGAGTCTGTAATTTTCACGGTTCTGTCTCACAGCAGCAAAAATTTGAAAAGACAGATGGATGGGTGTTACAGCTCAGTTTTATTTGGCAAGCAGAGGAAAATAAATCATCAAGGAGTGAGGGCAGGCCAATCTGAAGGACGCGAAGAGAAGAGAATCCAGAGGCTCAATTTTGGCTCCTCTCTTTATGTTTTTTCTCCTCCCCCTGAGCTTGCCCTATGTAAATTGGGCTAGCCAGGAGGGCTGTTTTCTTCATCTGAGGTTTTCACTCCAGCCCTCAGACCTTCCTTTGTTCTATTTTCATGGGCTTTTTCCTTTGTCTTTTAGCCACCACTATTATGGACTCCTTTTTCCTATTCTAGCTACATAACATTCCCCCTTCAAGAGGTCGGAGACCAGTTCTTTGGGAATAGGGACATTGAGGTCTCTTTGACTACTTCCTGCTGAGCTGGGACAGCAGGAAAATTGGGCCTCCTTCCTGCTACTCTCAAACTTCAGAGTCCTTATAGCAGTCCATCTAAGTCTGAGTGGTAGGGTAGAGTTTTATATATCCTTGTTGAACTGGCACTGCATGTTGCAGCTTGTTGACCTGGAGAGAAAAAACAGGTTAGGCAATTTATAATACATGGAGCTATCATAAGCAGCATCAATATAGCGATAACAGGGATTAGTAGGGGCATTCATTCAGTTCAATAGTTCACTCATATCCGACTCTTTGCAATCCCAGGAGCTTCAGCACACCAGGCCTCCCTGTCCAACACGAATCCCAGAACCCACCCAATTCACGTCCACAGAGTCACTGATACCATCCAAACATCTCATCCTCTGTCGTCCCCTTCTCCTCCTGCCCTCAATCTTTCTGACCATCCGGGTCTTTTCAAATGAGTCAGCTCTTCACATAAGGTGGCCAGAGTATTGGAGTTTCAGCTTCAACATCAGTCCTTCCAATGAATATCCAGGACTGATCTCCTTTAGGATGGACTGGTTGGATCTCCTTGTAGTCCAAGCGACTCACAAGAGTCTTCTCCAAAACCGCAGTTCAAAAGCATCAATTCTTTGGCACTCAGCTTTCTTCACAGTCCAACTCTCACATCCATACATGACCACTGGAAAAACCATAGCCTTGACTAGACGGACCTTAGTCAGCAAAGTAATATCTTTGCTTTTGAATATACTATCTAGGTTGGTCATAGCTTTTCTTCCAAGGAGTAAGTGTCTTTTAATTTCATGGCTGCAGTCACCATCTGCAGTGATTTTGGAGCCCAGAAAAATAAAGTCTGACACTGTTTCCACTGTTTCCCCATCTATTTGCCATGAAATGATGGGACATGATGTCATGATCTTAGTTTTCTGAATGTTGAGTTTTAAGTCAACTTTTTCCCTCTCCTCTTTCCCTTTCATCAAGAGGTTTTTTAATTTCTCTTCACTTTCTGCCATAAGGTGGTATCATCTGCATATCTGAGGTTATTGATCTTTCTCCCAGCAATCTTGATTCCAGCTCGTGCCTCTTCCAGCCCAGCGTTTCTCATGATGTACTCTGCATATAAGTTAAATAAGCAGGGTGACAATATACAGCCTTGACGTACTCCTTTTCCTATTTAGGACCAATCTGTTGTTCCATGTCCAGTTCTAACTGTTGCTTCCTCACCTGCACACAGGTTTTTTAAGAGACAGGTCAGGTGGTCTGGTATTCCCATCTCTTTCAGAATTTTCCACAGTTTATTGTGATCCACACAGTCAAAGGCTTTGGCATAGCCAATAAAGCAGAAATAGATGTTTTTCTGGAACTCCCTTGCTCTTTCGATAATCCAGCAGATG
Source organism: Neotragus moschatus (assembly GCA_006410615.1). Taxonomy (NCBI): domain Eukaryota; kingdom Metazoa; phylum Chordata; class Mammalia; order Artiodactyla; family Bovidae; genus Neotragus; species Neotragus moschatus. Next base: position 49,014 of record SJYA01001414.1, on the reverse strand, counting down.
TTGGCAATTTGATCTCTGGTTCCTCTGCCTTTTCTAAAACCAGCTTGAACATCTGGGATTTCATGGTTCACGTATTGCTGAAGCCTGGCTTGGAGANAAAAAAAAAAAAAAAAAAACTTCCCAATGCAAAGCACATATGACAAATATTACTCAGTAAAGCCTTAATCCTTCAGAAGAGATTATAGTCATGCTCACAGTCTGAGTATTCAAATACAGCATATCCTTTGAGAGTCGATTAAGTGCTGCTAAAAGTCTGCTACTGAAACCCTAGTGGTCTGCAAGATTTTAGTTTGCATTATGTCCAAAAAAATTATCCTGAGGTAAACAACTAGATTCATTCTTAGTTGTTTACTTAAATATATAATGTATATATATATATTTGCTTTAAAATGTTATATTCTTAAGAAAAGTTTTGGGTACCAGCATCAGTAATGATGGGTTGATTATTCTCCCAATTATTTAAACCCTATGCTAAGTACTTGGGACAGATATGTTGGCAAACAAAACAGTCATTGCTCCTGCCCTCTTCCTCAAGAAGCAAATATATAGTAAATAAGAAATGTACAGTGACAAAATATGATAAAAACTATAAGCAGAAACAATAAAATTCCACGTGAGAGCATTTCTGTGAGGAGGGGTTTGAGTCTATGTGAGGAGAGGACAGGAAAGTGCTGTTATAGGAAGTAACATTTAAGCTGAGACCTGAAAAATGAGGTTAAGTTAGTTAGAACACAATCTGTGTTCTCTGGAAAGCGGAGNAAAACTATAAGCAGAAACAATAAAATTCCACGTGAGAGCATTTCTGTGAGGAGGGGTTTGAGTCTATGTGAGGAGAGGACAGGAAAGTGCTGTTATAGGAAGTAACATTTAAGCTGAGACCTGAAAAATGAGGTTAAGTTAGTTAGAACACAATCTGTGTTCTCTGGAAAGCGGAGTTAGAGATGGAGATTGGCATCGAGAAAGTCTACATCTATATGGGGAAGCAAGTGTGCTGAACTGTTACAAGGAGAAATTGGGCTGATACTGTTTCAGTGGATGTTTCTGCAGTCCCTACAGAGACCTCTGAATCTGGAGTGGCCTCAAGGAATTGTCCACTGTTGGGAGGAAAAGGGAGGATGAATCAGATGGTGAGGGAAATGTCCACTGGAGTTAGTAATATTTAGATGTTCTAAAATAAATGAAAAGGAACACTGCTGAATAGAGTGGTAAGGTATATCTGAGGTTAGAGACCATGACGTGATGTCTGTATGTGTTGTAGAACTGACCAGACCCATAGAAGACAGAGTTCAGGATTTTTCCAAATAGAGAAAAGTGAGGGTAATGGAAATGAATCTATTTTACATGAAATAATTACAGTGAGGAACTATGGACTGTAAGAGTAATGAAGAGAGAATCAACAGCAGGAGGATGCTAAAGAACAGAAAGAAAGTGAAAGTGAAATTCACTCAGTCGTGTCCACNGACCCATAGAAGACAGAGTTTAGGATTTTTCCAAATAGAGAAAAGTGAGGGTAATGGAAATGAATCTATTTTACATGAAATAATTACAGTGAGGAACTATGGACTGTAAGAGTAATGAAGAGAGAATCAACAGCAGGAGGATGCTAAAGAACAGAAAGAAAGTGAAAGTGAAAGTCACTCAGTCGTGTCCACCTCTTTGCAACCCCATGGACTGTAGCCTACCAGGTTCCTCCGTCCATGGGATTTTCCAGGCAAGAATACTGGAGTGGGTTGCCATTTCCTTCTCCAGGAGATCTTCCCAACCCAGGGACTGAACCCAGGTCTCCCACATTTTAGGCAGACGTTTTTACTCTCTGAGTCATGTCAAACACTAAGAACAAAAAGGAGTCAATCAATTAACTCAATTTCTAAGCTCTAAGATTATATAAGTCAGCACTTGCCCTTGAACTGAAGAGTCAGAAAGATAGAGTCAGAGTCACATATTTAGAAGGATGATATTCCTTCTTGTTGAAAATAATCCTTTTTTATTCCTGTTGTTTCAGCATATGATTGGTAAAATAATTAATAGAATATCCCTTCATTCTCAGATTTTTCCCAAATTGGATATTATATGACTACTGAAGAATATTTAAATTCATGAATTTTAATGTAGTGCATATTCTGGTGTTGACAATACACTGAATGAGACCATGGAGATGTGTAGATAATGTGGTTGGAGAATCATTGGCAATGTGATGGCAGTAAACTAGGGAGCCAAGATATCATTCTCATAAATGTTGAGTCATCAATAAGGATGGGTAATAGGAAGTTGCCCAGACTGAAATGAATGAGGAAATTTTAGGGCAGGATGTATTTGGTTTGGATTTCTTTTTCTTCTTCTTCTTCTTTCTTTTTTTTGAAGAGGGCAATGGAAACTTATCCCCTGAGAGCTATTCTCCTAAACTTAATTATTCAAAGTAAATCTCCAGATGTCCTTCACGGTCATCGTTCATCTGTATTCTGAGGAAGCATATATCTTGTATGATATAATCCCATAGAAATGTGTTTTCTAAACCATCCTATTACTAATTGTCACTAGTGCTGATTGTCTCTTTAAACTGAATGAACAAGTTTACTACTTATCATTTGTTCACATATAAATAGTAAGGAGACTTACATGGAATAGGATTTAAAGATATGGTAAATACTGGGAAGGAAAGGAGAAACAGCTTGCTTAATAAGGTAGAGGGATTTACCACTTACCAAGTATCTATATGTTGCTCCATATTTTCCAGCCGCTTTCAGTTAGGTAGAGTTATGTGATCACTTCTTTGTATAAAAATAATGTGTGTCATTTATGAGTCAAAGCATTTAAGAGGAGATTTGAGTCCCATACTCTCTTCTCCTGCTATGGAAACCACAAAGCTACACGTTGAGATCATGGAGCCAAAGATGGAGGATTCCTGAGTTCTCACTTGAATCCTGCCCTGGGAAGCCTTTGGATATACAGTAGAGTTGCATGAGCTCTAGTATCCAAAGTCTTTGAGATTTCAGTTAGGCAGCAAAACCTAGCCCATTGTGACTCACATACCCAGTGCACAATATTTGTACATGGAAAAAAAAAAAGAATGTAGCAAACAAGAAAAGTGAGTCATCATAAGTAGTTATTTTAAATCTCTGATTACTATGGCATATTTTAGAACATCCAAATCAAAACTATAAACCATATGAAAGAAAATGTTCCTTAAGGAAATTTAACTAACAAATATTAACATCACTTATCTTTGGAAAGGAACGGCCTTGATATGTCCTTCCTTGCGGACAAGGAGCGCTGGTGAACCCCACACCTGAAGTAGTCCAAGAGGCCTCTTTGAAATACTTAATAAATACACACTGAGACATTTTTTTTCAAAACATTCATTATGCTACATCCTCCTGCCCTTTACCAAATAAATCTCCCTTTGTAAACAGAGAAAAACCCTGGTTTTAGCCTGAAGGTGATTATGGGAACAATGATTTATTGTTCTCCTAGACCTTGTGTTCCTTGGATAAATTGTGCAGTCTTAGCTTCCTAGCACCTCCTTGTAGCCTCATGCCTGTTTGAGAAGCTGCTGCTTGGGTAGAAGGCAACTGATCACAAGAGTCCTTATTTCAAAAGTCCAGAAAATATTGGTCTTTGGGGGCCCGATTCTCACATAGTATTGATTTGAAGAATGACTACAGTGCATACCTGGAGAAGCAAGTTGCACTGGTTGGAGTAGGGGAAAAAACAAAGGCAAAGACAATTTTGCTTTGTGAGACCCCAGAAAGATCCCATCAAGACTCACCAAAATTATGAATTAGATTTTCATGTCACCTGTCCACTGAGCCCTCTGACTGCCCTTTTCAGAAACTGCATGGGGTGATGGCAAGGCCAGGACAACTGTGGCAGAAACCCATGAGTGACCTTTCAAGGAGGCCAAATGCCCAATAGAACAGCATCTGGAATCACTTTGCCCTCAGTTAATCACATATTTTATCTCTGCTACATGGTATCCTTTCTAATAAATCTCTTGTTTTAGAGCAAGGAGCAGGGAATTTTTTTTACTTTGTTTTGGCAAACTCTAAAGGGGTAAATAAACCCGCATGCTTTGAAAGAGTATAAAAGGTTAAATATCAGGATGGGACCTCCAAACCCCTCAGAAGCCCTCTCAGGCAAGAGCAAGAAATGTAGGCTCATGGATGGAAAGAGACTCACATGTGGACCCTACATGCATTCAGCATCCCAAAGAATTCAACAAAGCAATTAACAATTCAGTAAAATCTGTATTCAGCATAATCCTCACAACCATCATAAGACCATGCTATATCTCCTTTGTTCACCTCATTACAAATTTTCAGCTCTTTTTTCCTCAAAAAATGTAATGCCTTCAGGCTTCCCTGGGTCTCTGATGACATAAAGAAAGATAATTAAGTGACAAATCAATTAGCATTAACCTGTGATTACTAAATGCCTTCACTAATATTTCACTAAATAAAGAGAATAAAGAGTACTGTGAGCCTGTAACTTCAAGACAATGCAATGGGGTGAGCTCACACTATTTTCTATAGAAATCTTAATATATAAGTGACCATATATATATATATTATGGGATAATATTTTGGACAAAAGAGCATTTCCAGCAGTCATCATATGATACTGGATAGCTGAACACATAATGTGAATAGAAATAATGGCAAACCTAGAATCTAAATCTACTTTGTTTCCTTTGCAAACAAAGTATCTTAATTAAATCAACATATTTACTAATACTTCAATCTTCCAAAATTTAGAACAGTGTCTATAACATAATTTTCATTTATCAACTATTTGCTGAATGTCTCTAATGTTTAGAAACTATCTTTCGATAAATGACAGCTGAGTTTTGACAGGTGCTTGTATAGCTATCTTTTTATTCTTTTCAAAGAGCCAGTCACAAGCGGTAAAGAAAAAAGTAAGCACTTTTCTCCATGTAAAAATAGACATATCTATGAGTTTAATAAATCTTAAATTCCTAATAGAAGAGCTGTCCCTATTCCCAAACTGGCTCACTTTCTTATACTAGATTATGCTATTTTCATCTACCTAACTGCACACAGGAAAACTGACTAATGTCCGCTGAGCAACAAATATGGTCTGTGCACTATTCTGGACGCTACATGTGTTATACATTTTCATATTCATACATAGTGTTGACTAATTACTACTATAAGCACATTTTAGAGACAAGAAAACAGACCCAGAAAAGTTAAGTAATGCTCAAATTCTTATAGCTAGTAATGTAAAAAAAAATTAGGATTAAGATTCAGACAATTATTTTCAGTTCTAAAGCCTGGAGATTGTCTACCTGGATACTGAATAATAAACTCTGCTTTAACACTGGCTTATAGGAAAAAACTAAATCTTAAATTATATTTGTATTTTGATCCATTAAATTATCTTCAGTGGATATTGTGACTGTGTACACACAAATAAAACAAATTTTTGTTGTAAAGATAATAGAATGTTTAAATAAACATGCCTGAGTAACCACGGACACTGCAAGAATTTCAAAAACTCAAAACATCCACTATCAGTCCCTGTCACAACATACATGCTTGTGTTTTCTCCTCAGCTAACAAGGTAAATTCCATCTTTGTATCCAGCATCCAAAGATAGGCAAAAGGTCTTTACACACAAGATACTAGCAGAAAACCATGACCAGAAAATAATGAAGGAAGGCCAGCATAGAGATAGAAAGGCACAAAACTTAAAAATACTTTTTTAAAGAGACACATTTCATTTGTTTATTTTTAATTTTTTTCTTTTACTGTGCTGGGTCTTCATTGCTGCCTTCGGGTTTTCTCCATTTGTGGCAAGAAGGGGGCCTCTCCAGTTGCGGTGCACAGGCTTCTCATTGCACCGACTTCTCTTGTTTCAGAGCATTAACTCTTGTGCTCTGAAGAGTTCATGGGTTCAGCAGTTACAGCACATGGGCTGAATTGCCCTGAGGCATGTGGGATCTTCCCGGACCGGAGAGCGAATCTATCTCCTGCACTGGAAGGATTCTTTACCACTGATCCACCAGGGAAGCCCAAGAGATACATTTTAAAAAGGCAAAAATAATCAATGTTTTCTTTAGAGACATTTAGCGAGATAATGTTTCCATAAAATAATACAGAAATGATTATGATATTGGAAATAAAATTATTTGATTAGCAAAATGAGTAAGAAAAAGGTCAAAGACAAGTTTAAAAATAGAATGGGACAACAGACAAGCTAGTTAGTAAGGAAAAAGATAGCCAGCTCTCCATAATGTACCATGTTTTTAAAAGGGTTGAAAAATATATGAAAATTCCAGAGTCAGAAAAAAAATCTACATAATCTATATAATAGAATTTCCAGAAGGAAAGAATATAGACAAGACAGAAAAGAGAGTAAAAAGCAAAATAATAGAAAAAANGTGGGTTCAGCAGTTACAGCACATGGGCTGAATTGCCCTGAGGCATGTGGGATCTTCCCGGACCGGAGAGCGAATCTATCTCCTGCACTGGAAGGATTCTTTACCACTGATCCACCAGGGAAGCCCAAGAGATACATTTTAAAAAGGCAAAAATAATCAATGTTTTCTTTAGAGACATTTAGCGAGATAATGTTTCCATAAAATAATACAGAAATGATTATGATATTGGAAATAAAATTATTTGATTAGCAAAATGAGTAAGAAAAAGGTCAAAGACAAGTTTAAAAATAGAATGGGACAACAGACAAGCTAGTTAGTAAGGAAAAAGATAGCCAGCTCTCCACAATGTACCATGTTTTTAAAAGGGTTGAAAAATATATGAAAATTCCAGAGTCAGAAAAAAAATCTACATAATCTATATAATAGAATTTCCAGAAGGAAAGAATATAGACAAGACAGAAAAGAGAGTAAAAAGCAAAATAATAGAAAAAACTTTCTAGGTGTTCCTGGGGGCTCTGTGGTAAAGAATCTGCCTGCCAATGCTGCAGATAGGGGTTCAGTCCCTGATCTGGGATGATCCCACGTGCTTTAGTGCCACTAAGTGCATGGCCCACACTGTTGGGCCTGTGCTCTTGAGCCCTGGAAACACTGTGGAAGCCCGCATGTCCTACAGCCTGTGCTCCACAACAAGAGAAGCCACCGTAATGAGAAAACTGCACCGCAACGAGAGAGCAGCCCCTGCTCGCCACAACTAGAGGAGGGTCCACGCAGCAACGAAAACCCAGCACAGCCGAAAATAAAAAAGCAATTTAATAAAAACATTCTAGAGTTGAAAAGATAGCAAAGATCAAAAAAGCTCATCAATTTCTATGAAAACTATAACTGACCATACTAAAATATACCAGTGGGATTTTTTTTAACCAATAATAACAATAAAAGCTTAGCAATGAGATTAAAGTTTAAAAGTTATCTACTAAAAAGATTAATATTCAGATTAATCCTAGGTTTCTCACTGATTAGAGGCTATAAGTCAGAGAAACAATGGCTCCTCACAAAGTGAATTTGAATCTAAAATCCCATGGTCAGTTAAATTACCTTTCACATGTGAGGATAAATTGTAGATATTTTCTTCAAATGAAAGAACTTACATTTCATACAAATATACAATTCTAAAAGAGTAATAAAACAAATCAAAACTTAAATATGAATTCAGAAAAAGAAAGGCATGGATTATAAGAAATAATACTGAGAAAAATAAAATGAAATAAACTGACACTTCCAATTAAGTATAAAGTGTATCATTTCAGTTGAGTTCAGTCGCTCAGTCATGTCCAATTCTTTGCGACCCCGTGAATCGCAGCACACCAGGCCTCCCTGTCCATCACCAACTCCTGGAGTTCACTCAGACTCACGTCCATCGAATCAGTGATGCCATCCAGCCATCTCATCCTCTGTTGTCCCCTTCTCCTCCTGCCCCCAATCCCTCCCAGCATCAGGGTCTTTTCCAATGAGTCAACTCTTCGCATCAGGTGGCCAAAGTACTGGAGCTTCAGCTTTAGCATCATTCCTTCCAAAGAAATCCCAGGGCCGATCTCCTTCAGAATAGACTGGTTGGATCTCCTTGCAGTCCAAGGGACTCTCAAGAGTCTTCTCCAACACCACAGTTCAAAAGCATCAATTCTTCGGCACTCAGCCTTCTTCACAGTCCGACTCTCACATCCATACATGACTACTGGAAAAACCATAGCCTTGACTAGACGGACCTTAGTCGGCAAAGTAATGTCTCTGCTTTTGAATATGCTATCTAGGTTGGTCATAACTTTTCCTCCAAGGAGTAAGCATCTTTTAATTTCATGGCTGCAATAAATAAAATAAGTATAAATATATATTTATATAATAAATATAAAATATCTAATAGATTATAATTTTAAGATATATAAGATAATTTTATATAATAAACTAAGAAGCATACAATAAAATAGAATTAAAATTCCAAATTAAGCATGGAATTTAGCCAACTGATGGAAGAGCAGGGAAGTGATATATTATAATCTTATTAGAAAACAAGAAAGATAAAAATATAATGACTCAACTATATAATCTAAGAAAGTATGGCAGGGAAGTCTTAAAATTTAATAACATAGAAAATGACAAAAGCTGATTTTTTCCTGATTTTTTTTTTTTTTTTGCTGTTCTGACCAGATAATTATTTAAAAAAAAAAAATACATAAGCATATCATTAAGAAGAACAGAAACAAAGCTAGAGATAAATAAGAGATTTTTTTTTAATTTGGGAATAATAGATATACTTCAGTAAGTGTATTTGAAAAACAAAAAAATTGATGGATTTTGCATTTAAATGTAGGTGATCAAACTTGGACCAAGAAAAATGAAAATACAAAAGTTAATCAGACCAATACTAGAGAAGAAGTGTAAAATGTCAAAGATCTACTATAAAAGACATAAAATCAAGGTAAATGTATAGGGAAGTTCTATCAAAACTTCAGGCAATAATTATCATTTCAATTATTCATAGCATAGAAAAATTATTTAATATTTTTACTCATCCTAACATTAGTCTGGGTTTCCCTGGTGACTCATTGGTAAAAGAATCTGCTTGCCAATGCAGGAAACCTGGATTTGATCCCTGGGTTGGGAAGATCCCCTGGAGAAGGAAATGGCAACCCACTCTCGTATTCTTATCTGGAAAATCCCATGGACAGAGGAGCCTGGCAGGCTACAGTCCATGGGGTCATAAAGAGCTAAGCATGACTGAGCAACTAAGCAAAAACAACATTAGTCTGCTGTGAAAATCAGTGGTGATGAATACAACACACACACACACACACCTCTAGCCCAAATTTCATGAGCATGTATTTGGAAAAAATGCTAAATGTAATATTAGCAATTAGAATCCAAGAAAATACTAAAAGATTAATACATCATGGCCAGGGTTGATTTACTCCAGAAATAGAAAAATATTTCAATATGGCTATTTGTTGTATTATGATGTGCCTGCATGCTCAATTGCTCAGTAATGTCCAACTCTGTGACCATATAAAGTGACAAAAGTGGTTATCTTCATAGATATTGATTACATATTAGATAAAATTTGACATCCATTTCTAATTTTAGAGAAAGAAAAATACTCACTTTGTTGTTGTTGTTTATTTGCTAAGTTGTGTATGACTCTTTGTGACCCCATGGACTGTAACCCACCAGGCTCCTCTGTTCATGGGATTTCCCAGGCCAGAATACTGGAGTGGGTTGCCTTATCCTTCTCCAGGGAATCTTCCCAACTCAGGGATCAAACCCACATCTCCTGCTTGGCAGGTGGATTCTTTACCACTGAGCCACCTGGGAAGCCTGATGCTCTCTTAGGAAGCTGAAAGTAAAATTTAGAAACAAGTTGATGATGCTTCCTATTGCCATTACTTGGAGAAGGCAATGGCACCCCACTCCAGTACTCTTGCCTGGAAAACCCCACGGATGGAGGAGCCTGGTAGGCTGCAGTCCCTGGGGTCGCTAAGAGTCGGACAGGACTGAGCAACTTCACTTTCACTTTTCACTTTCATGCTTTGGAGAAGGAAATGGCAACCCACTCCAGTGTTCTTGCCTGGAGAATCCCAGGGACAGGGGAGCCTGGTGTGAGTCCATCTATGGGGTTGCACAGAGTTGGACATGACTGAAGTGACTTAGCAGCAGCAGCATTGCCATTACTAGTCAGCATTTTTCTAGAAGGTCTAAAGGTGTTAGGTGAAAACAATGCAACAATTCTAAACAATGAATATAATAAAGAAAAACAGCTGTTATTTTTGGACTTTACTATAATTGGGCTTCCCTGATAGCTCAGTTAGTAAACAATCTGCCTGCAAAGCAGGAGACTCTGGTTCAATTCCTGGGTCAGGATGATCTGCTAGAGAAGGGATCGGCTACCCACTCCAGAATTCTTGTGGCTGAGCTGGTAAAGAATCTGCCTGCAATGCAGGAGAACTGGGTTTGATCCGCAGGTTGGGAAGATCCCCCAGAGAAATGAAAGGCTACCCAATCCAGTATTCTGGCCTGGAGAATTCCATGAACTGTATAGTACATGGGGTGGATCGCAAAGAGTGAGAGAGGACTGAGTGGCTTTCACTTTCACTTTTGCCACAGTTAAACATTGTATACTAATCTGCTATAATTGTTTAACTATTTTTCATTAGAATTTTTCACGAGAATGGGTAGATAAAATTTTTATTTTTAAATTAAAAACAAACAAAAAAAAATTGATCCCTGGCTTCTCATAGAACCACCTCCTGAATTTAAAGCAGAGCTTTCTATCAGTTGGCTTTTTAACTTATTCTTTCCTTTAGGTAGAGAGAAAATAAAGAAAGGAAAGGAAAGCTATGGATAAGGATAGGAGAAATGTTTTTATACCTATGCTACAGTCCTATAGGATTAAGACAATTGGAAATCATTTCTAAGTGGTAATCATTACTTTCTCTTGAGATTAAGTTCACTGATGCTAGGCTTGTGCAGAAATCTATCAGATTCTAAGAGACTGAATTCCAGCCTGAGATAATGGCTTTAATTGTTAAGATACTGAAATTGTTCTACACTCACAAAAGGCCCGAAGCAGTTGCCATCTTGTTGTTGTCCATCTCTCTGCATTCTTAAGCTTTACATATTTCTACTCTGAAGATAAAAGTTATTAAATGTTTATCTTGTTATCCTCAAGCTTCTTAATCTTTAATCTCATCTAGACTCAAGTCTTTAATCCAGTTTAGTAGTTACAAGGATTCTGGGGATAGAACTGAAAGATAAAAAGCTGAAAAAGAAATTATACTTAAAAACCTCATAAGGATTGAAACTCTGCAATTAAAAATGAAAGAGGTAGCAACTGTAGACTACCAAGAAAAGGTTAATGAGATTCAATCCTTAGCATTTGGGGAGGTAAGACAGCCTAGTGAATGAAAGCATAAACTATCTGCCCTTTGTGGATCCTCTTGGATGCTAACCAGCTGTGTGACATTGCTCATTTTCATATTGCTTCTCTTTATTTTCTATAAACAATAGTAAAGAAAATGTATCTCAAAATATTGCTGGAAATATTTAACGATACCTTGTTTCTGATATATGATTAGCAATATAGGCAATAAATATTAGACAAAATAAAATATGTCACAATGTATTATGACAGATAAGATAATTTTTTAATTGTCTGATTCAAAATCAAAATTCTTTGTGTCCTCTATTAGGTGACAAATCTAAATTAAAGTTAACTGTACACACTTAGCATAGGCATTGAGTTTAAATTATGTATGCTGGATTGTATTATTAAAAGGAAACATTTTTAAGAGTATAAAGCATTTAGTGGTATTCCATAATACATTATAAACTGCATTTTTTATGCATACCATTAGTCTGCATATGATGAGCAAATGCATTTTCAAGATAGAATGAAACATGTGAAGTTAAATTTTTAATGGAAGCTCTACATTTCTATTAAATTTGGTTATGGGACAAATGGGAGAGAGCTCAAATTGCCTGTGCCATGCTGATTTTGCTTGATTTTATTCTACTTCCTTTATAATAACCTTAGAAAAGTTTTTGTATAATCATTCATCTCTTTTTCAGGAGTTGTTCTTGTTTAATCATTTTACACAGTTATGTCCTTGTGATCAGATCTATGTCAGACTAGTCAAGACAATTGTCCTTGATTTATTTTAGTAAAAGACAGGGTATATATAAAATCTCTGTTTTCTTCTGGCTGAAAAAAAAAAAATGCATGAGACAGAAATCATGAAATCTGAACCTTTATGAGCCAAGAAGAAATGGGACTTGAGATACTAGGTGGATATGTATACTTTTATCAAAAAAGGCTGAACTCTCTCTTCAGTAGCATATTATGTAGATGAAAAAAGTAACTGAAAAAAATAACATCACAGGTGGTGCAAGAAGTCTCAGCTGCAGCCATTGCACATGTTAATTTCATTGGTATAGAATCCAAAAGGCAGATTGGCTGAGGGGTTTGGCATTTGGGCTTTGGATTCAGGCAACCTGGGTTTGAATACAGCTCTGTCGATTACCATATTTGCAACCACAGACAATTTATGTAACCTCTCGAAACCTCAGGTGTCTCATTTGAAAAATAAATGGTACCTACTTGAAGAATTGTGATGATTAGTGAGGTGATATATGTATGAGCACTTACCATGCTGTCTGAACATGATCAGAACTGCATACACATTAGCTAATATTAATAGTGTGTGTGTGGAGGGAGGGAATTAAAGAGGAGAAAACTCACAGGCGGGAGACACAGCACTACCAAAATATTCCATCAGTTTTTCAGTTTTTTGTTTTTCCTTACTGTGAAACACTAAACCCTGGGAATCAACTTCTTAATCACACCTTCTTTTCCTTTATTGTAAAGAAAGGCATTAAATGAAATATGGTCAGAGGAAGTCATTCCGCTTCTCTTGTTCTAATAAGGTTGCAATTTTATTACTAAATAGTCTTCCTCTTTTGTAATCAATATATTTCTAACCTTGGCCATTGATCTACTTCATTGATTTGGTAGGAGAATCCACTTATTAACACCAAAACTAAGAAACAGGCTTCCTGTCTTGGCTCTGTTACTGAATACTAGTGCAAGACTGGTAGCATCTTCAATATGACATTTATAATGTTGGCGGTTTAAGGGCCCCCATAATAATAATACGTCTATTCTCCTGCTAGCCTGGAAACAAACTGAGAAATAAAGAAAATAAGGAAGATGGAGTGGGGACTTTCATTACTGGTAAAGCAAAGATTAAAGAATATGATATACATGCAGCATAATTGAGCCTCTTGATGCGATTTGGCTTGCGTGCATCTCCAGCCCTTCCTGGTCTCTGAACTCTCTCTCACCTCCACCGCCAGCTGTGAAGGGGCTCAATGTGTAGCATAGCAGGAATGCTCTGTAGGCAGCTTACTCCCAAAGAAAGGAAAGAGAGGGGGACCTGACTACTTTCTCTCTTTGAGTTACCTGTAGTATCTCCTAGCATCTCCTCATAGCCAAGAAAGGCATGAGGGAGGGGATGGAGAGAGACCCAGGATTATGCTAATATATGTTTTTAGGTGTAAGGAACTGTTGACAGTGGAATTAAATGCATCACTAATTAGGATTTCCCAGTTTAACCCCTTGATTAAGCCTTAGTCTCATTTTGCCTATTATCTCCCAAGGGTGCCCATTACCCTGGGGGACTGAATGGAGAGCAACAGATTATCAGGACAGGTTCCTTGGTACCTTTTTGGGTTCATGCCAACCCCTACTTTCCTTGGTGTTTTCTTGGGGAAAATATTAAGGAAAATACAGACTTACCCTCAAAAGTTATTAAACAGTACACTAAATCAACTATAAGACAACTCTGTACCCAAAGTTAAACTGCATTGTCTGCTCTATTTCAAATCCCAAATTATATCTACTTGCATTTTTCATTATATCTCACTAGAACTTCTATAATATGAAGTATCATAATATCATAGAGACATTCCAACAATAATATGATAAATAAATAAAATAATGTCAGAAACAGAAAGAAGCTCCACATTTGAATAAAACACCCCTCTTTTTCATATTCTCTGAGAGATCAAGTTTAAAAACCACTTATAGGATCAAGTTCAAAGATTAAAGGAAACTAATATACAAATTATTTTCCTGTTATGAGCTAGAAGTCCAAGGTATTAAACACGTATACATACACAAACACACCCACTTTATTATTATTCTATTTCAACCATAGAGATACTTAATACTTAGGTGAAGCTGAAGTTTCTTATGGAACTACACCATCTTCAGTGGAAATAAATGTGCTTCCTTAAAGCCTTCAGAATTTAAATTCACCCAATGCCAAACCTCTGCTCTGTCATACTTTTTAGAAACTCCAATAAATTAATGGAATGTGCAAGATAATCATAGTATTGGCCTCAAAGGAAGTCATTCTCCAGTGTCCAAAGTGATTATCCAGGAGGCAGTGATATTCCTAAAAGACAACACATACGTTTCCAAAGACTAGCGATGACTCAGAAGTGTTTGAGTGAAGTAGGACAAAGAAAAACCTTCCTGGTTATAGCCTCAGGAGGATGCTAGTCAGTATTCGCTAATTGCCTGTGAATTTATTTAACTGGGAGAATTCTCTGAGCAAGATGTTAATTTTTGCACAACTGCTATTCCACTATCTGGGGAAAATTAGAGGGAGCATGCCTCCTCTAAGAATAGCATCTGTTACATTGGAGATATCTTGAAATGTTTATAAATCTGAGAGGGCAACCAGTCATCTTGGAGGTGTCTTTCTTCTCTGCCAGTATATTGACTAACCTTGATTTCCATTTCTTCTATGTCCTGCCTACCTGTGCCTGACACTAAGAACTCCATTCTAGAATTTCATCTGTGCTCTACTTCAACACAGAACTCAGCATCATTGTGGCTTAAAATCAATAAATTTTGTACCATCTACCTAAAGACCTATAGAGAAAAGGGACCTTTACTCATTAGATCTTGACTTCACATTTATTGCAGCTTGTGCAGCACGCTTGGGTCTGCAAAGTTTCCTGGGGAGCCTGTGTATATATATTAAGAGGCTGGCATCTATGAAGTTTAAGATTAAGCTGTAGAAAACTGTTTGACAAAGTCCTCTTCATCAACAGTAGCTCTTTTCCTGAGATGAGTGTAACTCAACCCATGTTTCCTGAGTTCCACAATATTCTGTCTACTTCCCCAGGTAAGAGAGAGATTATTCTTCAGGAAAGTAATTATTAGGACCAGGAAAGGATCACTCCTTCCCCTTCCTTTAAATGTATTTGTTAAAAAAAAAAAAAAAAAAAAAANAACTCAACCCATGTTTCCTGAGTTCCACAATATTCTGTCTACTTCCCCAGGTAAGAGAGAGATTATTCTTCAGGAAAGTAATTATTAGGACCAGGAAAGGATCACTCCTTCCCCTTCCTTTAAATGTATTTTTAAAAAAAAAAAAAAAAAAAAAAACACAGAAATCACTTCAGTTGTAAATTGGCCAATAGGATGTACTCACATACTCAAAACACTTACTCCAGAAATAAAATGTTAATCAGCATTATTATCATGAGCAATTATATTTTATTAAAATTCAATGGTATAATTATGAGTTTAAAAGGTAAGTTGTTTTAAGTTTGTTAAGCTAAAACAACTTTTTTTTTAACTCATTAACAGAGTTTATTAACCTACTTTTCTTTTAACTTGCATATTTGAGTTTAACTATAATAGGCTTTTCTTTTAGTAGATATAATTAATGTTTGAATCCTACAGCACCCTTAAGTGGACATGATCCTACCAATGATCAGTTAGTAATTATCCTGGAGGCAAATGCTACAGTGGGAGTTTTTATAAATAGCTAAAACTAATAGATGATACAAAAACATATGCTTCTCCTTTTACTTATAAATGATATGAAAGTCATTTGTATAAAGATACCCATATTCAGCCATAACAATAAAAAATATTTCTATACATGAAACATGACAAGTGTTTCCCTCATTCCTTGTAACTTCATGGAGTAGGTAGGGGTTTGGTTGCTGTATTTACCTTTTATCCAGTGCTGCTCCTGCTTATCTTACCTGCTTCTTTGAAGCTGAACATTAAGGATCCTTGAGACTTTGGCTTGGATACCTATTAATGATTTAAGTACATCTAATTTTTCTTCTTCAGCCATTGTACCACTAAAAAAAAAAAAAAAAAAAAAATCAAAACCACTTTATCCCACAACCCAAAAATGTTATGGAGGAGGTAACTAACTAAATGTTTAAGAATGTGTTATTTTAGTTATCATTGTCATTGTTAATACTCATTAGAGCTTTTTATCTTCAAAGTGGTTGGTAGGCATGAGGAACCCCCTCCCTGTCACCTCCTGTCCACCTTTCCTCTCTGTCTCAAGAACTGTGATGGATCTTTAACTCTCTGTGACCTTTGCATTTTTATAAAGTGCAGTCATTGATGGTGACTACCCTTTCGGGGTCAGTCTTATCTAGTGGTAAGGAGGAACATGTGCCTTAAGGTTCAAAATAATTAATAAAAAATAAAATGCTTTCCAAGTGGAATTCAAGAGCTCCTTTGAAATACATCTTGCTTTACTTACTTCTCCAGCCATCCCCACTACATGTCCTTAAAGTAATGCAAACACACTCACTGCAGGGTTGTACATGGAACAGCAAGCCACTATGCCTGGGTCCAAACATTTCATTGTTGGGAGATAACTGAAAAGCCAAAGTTTACAAGACTACAAAGAATTCAACTGAAAATTAATCACAGCGTAGAACAGATTAATACCAGAAAATATTATTTGTGAAATAACTGTTTAAAAAAAATGAGATATTGTGGAATCTAAAAAAATGGTAAAATGAACCTATTTGCAAAGCAGAAATAGAGACACAGACATAGAAAACAAACATGGACACCAACTGGGGAAGGGGAGATAGGTGAGATGAGTTAGGAGACTGGGACTGACATATATACACTATCGACACTATGCATGAACTAGATAACTAATGAGGACCTACCGTATAGGACAGAGAACTCTACTCAGTGCTCTACAGTGACCTAAATGGGAAGGAAATAGAAAAAAGAGGGCATATATGCATAAGTATAGCAGATCATTCTGCTGTACAGCAGAAACTATCACTTATAAAGCAACTATACTCCAATAATTTTTTTAAGCTCCATTTATAGAAGGGATGCCTACTGTTCTTCCTCTATGTCTACCTCTAAAGGAATATTATTCATAAAGGAGAATTCATTACCAAAGGTCACACAGGAAAGATCAGCCTTAAACATACAGATGCTAATCAACTAACTGGCTGAACATGCAGAAGCCAAAAATAGGCATGCTGCTGCTGCTATTGCTGCTGCTGCTGTTCAGTCGCTTCAGTCGTGTCCGACTCTGTGCGACCCCATAGACGGTAGCCCACCAGGCTCCTCTGTCCACAGGATTCTCCAGGCAAGAATACTGGAGTGGGCTGCCATTTCCTTCTCCAAAAACAGGTATGGATATCAAGAAATGCTAAAGAGGTATTCCTGAAGTGCAAATAAGATTTTGTTTTTGTTAAAATAAGCCACAATTCAGGGTCTCACCTGGGAAGCACTAAAGCAGAGATAACAATCTTGTCAGTAAAGCCTGTTTTTTTTCTGGGGCACCACCCTGAGGACAATGGAAAAGGAAAGTTCTGATAGAATTTTTGTGTGGGAGATGCTTTCACATATGTGATAACTCCAGAGTCAGACTGAAATGCATTTGCTATTTACAGGTGTGACTGATGCTTTAAGTATTTGGAACTACGATTGCAAGGGTCTAAAGAAAGGATAATTCCCAAAGTCTCATCTGAAGTTATCTAGTTTTGAGACTTTTTGGTCTTCTTCCCTTAATTCTGAAAGGATCACTCTGCAGCAATGAAAGAATGTGTTTCTCCTTTTGAAAAAGAAAGACGGGCTTGTGTTTTCTTTTTTAACTGTTTTAATCTGGGATAGGTTAGCAGGGATGTAAAGTGTTTGCCTTGGGCCAAAAAAACAAATATTCAACATTCACATTGTAAAACTCTTCAGCAATGACTTAATGTTTAGCAAATGGCAGTCTAAGGAAAGTTAACTTTTGATGAATTATTACAGTGTTTCAAAGAACACTCACAATTATAGATTTTTGTATCGTTTTGTTTCCAGTCTTTTTTTTTTTTTTTTCTTTCTTTCTTTCTAAAGAAAGTACTCAGTCTTGGTTAAAGTCACTTTGATAAAAACCGGTTGCAAGTTAATCAGTTCCACATTTGTAATTGTTTTCTGAAAGAAACTAAGGATTATTAATTTGGTGAAAGTTGTAAATGTTTGGTGCTGGAGTTTCCAGGGACTACTCTGGTAAGATTTGTTGGAACCATGTATTATAAACTATGCTCCACACTCTACATTGATAGAATAACATGATCTGATGTTTGTACGCTTAATTGCTCTGTAGGGATCAAAGACATGTTACTTACTCATCTTACGCTGAGTTTTGGGATCACAAGAAAAGTAGCTTGATCCCCCCAAAAGCTGTTCTGAGGCAAAAATGGAGTGCAATAATCCATATTTGAGCCAGGAGAAAGGAACAGAATTGATTTCCAGTCAGTTTTATACAATGGAGGATATAGGCACTATATGATCAGTAGAAGGAAAAACAACCAAAAACAAATGTAACACATAATTAACTTGGCAAATATAATTAGAAGGTTTATAAGAAAGTTGGAAAGTATTTTTTATAAAGATTTTACAAATCTCATATATTAGCTTAGTTTTAGATTAACAGTCTTTTCCCAAACTTAATCACTGAAGAGAAAAGCCTTTTGTCTGGCTTAAAGTTTTTTACAGGTCTAGAATTCTAAAATTATTTCTTGTTTGCATAAAAAATGGTGACATTTTAAATAATCAAAAACACCTAATGAAAAACATGATGGTTAGAGTCCTTAAGATATTGAGAAGAGTAGAACAATTTATTTCCCCAAACTTAACAAACGAAGTAGCAGAACTTCTTAATATTTGAATTCAGAACTCGTACCCGCTATCTGTATATATTTGATGAAGACGCACAGAACTTTCCACTGAATTTTCTGAAAAAAAAAAAAGAAAGGAGAATTTACTCCTTTCCACTCTTCCAATATATACACTATTGGAGTCAATTTTCACTCCTAAAATGAGTAATGGTATGTTTAGTTTACGAAAATCTAGATAATAGTAACAGCTGACATTTATCAGGCAGTCAATAAGTCACTGAACCAGATTTAAGAACTCCACATCTGGAATCTCCTTCTATATACAGAACAAGTCTAAGGGGTAGATTACAATTATCCTTACATTACAGATGAGGAAACTGAGTCAAAGAGGGTATAAGTGATGTGCTCAATATAACACCAAAATGGCAGATTTCAGAATTCATATTTTTGGTTGCCATCTCCAGTTTTGTAAAATCAGAGACACTATTTCTTTTACTTGTATTAATTATGAATCACATGTAGATACACACTTCACCTAAACTGTTTCTAATTTTATTCAATTTCCTTATTTGAATGTCTGCCTTTGCATGTCCTCCCTTATCTGCCTTTACACCAATGAAGCATCATTTAATATCTTGGTACCTCATGGAATGCAAAATGCTTTCCCAGAGCAGATAGTATATATGAAAATTATATGGAAAAACACTGTAAAATTGACTCCATTCAAAAGAAACTCTGATATTCCAGCTAACAGATTAAAACAATAACAGCAAAATACACACATAAAACTTCCCTTAACAAGTAAGAGATTTCTCTTCTTATACAAAATATGCGAATTTCATAGTTTGCATTCTATTTATTTCTTCCTTTATCTTTCTTCTTCCTTTCTTTCCCTTTCTTTCTCTCTATCCTCTATGTATTAATTTATTTGCTACTTCCACACTATCAAAAATCATCAAAATTCAAATTTATGACCCTTTAGAATGGGGTTGGGCTGACCTATAAAAGCCTCTTGATGGAACTAAAAGAGGAGAGTGAAAAAGTTGGCTTAATGCTCAACATTCAGAAAACGAAGATCATGGCATCCAGTCCCATCACTCCATGGGAAATAGATGGGGAAACAGTGTCAGAATTTTCTTTTGGTGGGGGGCCTCCAAAATCACTGCAGATGGTGATTGCAGCCAT
>SJYA01001414.1:10875-27617 GCA_006410615.1 Neotragus moschatus | reverse complement strand
GACTAAGGTCTGTCTAGTCAAGGCTATGGTTTTTCCAGGAGTCATGTATGGATATGAGAGTTGGACTGTGAAGAAGGCTGAGCACCAAAGAATTGATGCATTTGAACTGTGGTGTGGAAAAGACTCTTGAGAGTCCCTTGGACTGCAAAGAGATCCAACCAGTACATCCTGAAGGAGATCGGCCCTGGGATTTCTTTGGAAAGAATGATGCTAAAGCTGAAGCTCCAGTACTTTGGCCATCTCATGCGAAGAGTTGACTCATTGGAAAAGACTTTGATGCTGGGAGGGATTGGGGGCAGAAGAACAAGGGGACGACTGAGGATGAGATGGCTGGATGGCATCACTGACTCGATGGACGTGAGTCTGAGTGAACTCCGGGAGTTGGTGATGGACAGGGAGGCCTGGCATGCTGCGATTCATGGGGTCTCAAAGAGTCGGACATGACTGAGCGACTGAATTGAACTGAACTGAACTGATAGACCAGTTAACTGAAATAATAACTTAGGAAATAAGTGATATTGACAGTATTTCACTTAAATGCTCAGCATACTAAAAGACAGCAAATGTTTGTCTGATACATATATCTACACAAAATCATAGAGCCAACTATATTGTTAGGGGAAGCACACTGATTGAAACTTTCCACTCTGGCCAGGCACCATAGTAACCATTTGCATAAGTTGTTTTAGGACAGGAGGTCCTGGTGAGGAACACGGAACAAATAAGCATTCACCAACCAGAAGAGTTTGAGAAAGATCAAAAGGAGACACCACAGATCCGATCACCTCCCAGCATCCTTCTCTCTGGCATCCATCTTGGCTGAACAAGGCGTACACCACCAGGAAGGACTCTGAGTCAGGATGATTGGCTAAAGACAACCCGGAAAATAATCCCATCACCATAAACCCTGAGACTGCAAGCCACATGGCAGAGCTGTTCTGCTGGGTTCTCTTACCCCTGTTCTCCATCTGGGTGCCCTGTCCCAATAAAATTTCTTGCCTTGTGAGCACATGTGTCTCCTCACGCAATTCATTTCTGAGTGTTAGACAAGAGCCCAGTTTTGGGCCCTGGAAGGGGTCCCCTTTCCTACAACAATATTATAACAACTAAAATGGATTTCAACAGACCATTGCCATATCTTTGTTAACAGAGTTGGAGTTTTAGGTTTTAATTTGAAATAAGACCTGTTTCTGTTAAAAATTCAGAATCTCAATTAATTCCAACTGGCAATTTGACCCCATATCATTAGACTGCTGTGGTTGTGTTTCACTATCCTATGAGTAACTTTTTTTTAGTAATTTCCATTTCTCTTCATTTCCTTAATGTATTTACTGAATCAACTTAACATCTGTCTAACTGTAAATATTCAAAAAGGAACTTCCTTTTTACTTGTTAGACTAGAATTGGGAATGCCTGAATGATTAATAAAATACTTGATATGATGACTATAAGGATGATAAAATGACAGTGATAATCTGAGTTTGAAGTTTTAAATCAATAGGTTTACTTTATAAATTTAAAATGGTCTAAAGGCAGAACAGAACATAAAAGGGGGGAGGAATTTCTCAACACTGTCATTTGTGCCTTTGCATTTTAGTAGTTATTTATTTTTGAAATATTCTGATTATAGGTATATTCCTTTACCTTCTCCCCCAGTTTTGTGTTTTTGTTTTTGTTTTTTTACCTTCACTGATTCCTTCCCTGGGTTAAAAACAGAGCACATAGTTTGCAAGGCTCCTTCAGATAGAAACGGCCTCACCACTGCTGCATGACCACTGGAACTATCCTTATTCAAGTCTTGAGACTTCTAAAACAATATCTGCCCTGCATCCACATTGTTTCCAATAGGCAGCATGTATTTGGGAAGCATTAATGATTTTAAAAGGCTCTAGTTCTTAGAGTTTTTCTTCTTAAGATCCTTTGCATTTTTCTTTTCAAAGGGCTTCAATATGGAGACCTGGTAAAGGAGGATTAATGTAGTTTAACAAAGTGAAAAACTAATTGAATCATTAACTCACCATTCAGATTCAAATATCTTCATTCCAAACCTTATTCACTATTTACACTTCTGCTTTGCTCCTCTGCCCGACTCTTTTCTTCTCCCTTATTGGTAAAACTTCTTAGTCTTAGTTCTAACCCTGAAAAGGTCATGTGAAAATGCACATTAAGCATGTAAGAGACAGGCCTGGCTGCTGGGATGAGCGCTCAGAGGGCTTTTGCTCTAAAAGTTTGAAGTCTTAACATTTCAGTGTTCCTGCAAGACCCGGGAACCTTGTTAATTTACTTAAACTGGCACAAAAACATAACTGGCTATAACTGTGTTTAAAATTAGTATTTGATAGTTCTCAGTCATTTCGTAAACTTTTATTGAACCCCCTCATTTCTCCTTGAAACAATCTGAATTCAAAGTTACAATGTAATTTCCCTAAAATTTTTCATTTGACAGTAGTTTCTTCACATAGTAACACTCTGCAGTTTTAATATCACTTTAAAAAAAATAGTATAAAGTGAAAAAGTGAAGTTGCTCAGTCGTTTGCGACACTTTGTGACCCCATGGGACTGTAACCTACCAGGCTCCTCCATCCATGGGCTTTTCCAGGCAAGAATACTGGAGTGGGTTGCCTTTTCCTTCTCCAAGGGATCTTCCCAACATAGGGATCGAACCCGAGTCTCCCACATTGCAGGCGGATGCATTACCTTCTGAGCCACCAAGGAAGCCAATAAATAAATAAAATAAAAATAGTGTAAATATTACTATACTCCAATACTTAAACTCCAATAGTGTGGCCACCTGATACAAGGAACCGACTCCTTGGAAAAGACCCTGATGCTGAAAGATTGAAGGCAGGAAGAGAAGGGGACGGCAGAGGATGAGATGGTTGGATGGCATCACTGACTCTATGGATGTGAATTTGAGCAAGCTCTGGGAGTTGGTGATGGACAGGGAAACCTGGCCTATTGCAGTCCATGGGCTCACAAAGATTCAGACATGACTGAGTGACTGAACTGAACTGAGACACTACTATATATAAATAACCAACAAGCACAGGAAACTCTATTCAGTAATTCATAATAACCTGTAAGGGAAAGCAATCTGGAAAGACTATATATATAACTGAATCACTGTGCTATACACTTGAAACTAACATAATATTGTAAATCAACTATACTTCAATTAAAAATAATAAATTCATAAAACAAAGCGGTGTGGATTAATTTAAAATGTATATAGAGTACAATGTGCACTGACCATCATTTCACACAGAGAGAAGAAGGAAGAGAGCTATAGAGGGAGAAAGATGTGTAAATTTAGGGTGGGAGAAGGGTGTGCTTGCAGGATGCCATTTAACAAGCTCACCAGCAATAGGATCTTTCCCAGTGGTTGCTATCTATATTTCACCTCCCAAATTTTTCTGGACTATAGTCAAATTTCAACCTTAGATACTAAACTGACAACTAAAAAATGTCATTTGCCATCTGGTTCTAGGGGAATGAAGTCATAAGCCCTTGCACTCACTGACCTTTTACATACCATGAAAGAAAGGACTTCAGGATGGAGATCAGGAATGAAGCACTCTGTGCTCTGGGAAAACTGGCAGAGCAGCCCTTCAAATAGACATTTTCAGAAGAAGTATTTTTTTTTTAATTTATTTTTAATTGGAGGATAATTGCATTACAATGTTGTGTTGGTTTCTGCCATACANATCTTAATCATCAACCTTCTGGTTCCAAACCGTCTGTGTTCCACATACTTAGGCTCAGCATTTAGTCACTTTCCTCCACCTGGATGTGTGTGCGTGGTGCCTAGAGGGGTATTGTGGCTCCCGAAGAACTACTCAGAGATAAGTGTCAGATTGTTCTGTATATTCCCTGAGAAAGAACTAGGTTTAGGTTTCTGTTTTATCACTGAACTATTATCATTACTTTTCTTGCTTGAATTATTTTCCTTTTTTTTTTTTTTTACATTCCTTCACTTTCCTACTCAGTAACTTCCTGTTTAGCTCTCTGTAACTCAGGGAAGGCCTAGGAGACTAAATACATTTTCTGCAAATAAGAAATGGGGGACACAGAGGGGCTTTTGTGCCTGGGAGGTTCTCAAAGGGTCCTACTCAGTTTCAACCACAAGTAGCCATTCTTCTTCTTCAACTGGCTTATTTCCAGAAGCCAAATATATACCTGAATATCAGTGCCAAACCTAGACAGAACATTAAAAAGCAGAGACGTTACTTTGCTGACAAAGGTCCGTCTAGGCAAAGCTATGGTTTTTCCAATAGTCATGTATGGATGTGAGAGAGAGTTGGACTATAAAGAAAGCTGAGTGCTGGAGAATTGATGCTTTTGAACTGTGGAGAAGACTCTTGAGAGTCCCTTGGACTGCAAAGAGATAAACCAGTCAATCCTAAAAGAAATCAGTCCTGAATATTAATTGGAAGGACTGATGCTGAAACTAAAGCTCCAATACTTTGGCCACTTGATGCAAAGAACTGATTCATTGGAAAAGAGCCTGATGCTAGGACAGATTGAAGGCAGGAGGAGAAGGGGGATGACAGAGGATGAGATGGTTGGATGACATTACAGACTTAATGGACATGAGTTTGAGCAAGCTCTGGGAGTTGGTCATGGACAAGGAAGCCTGGCATGCTATAGTCCATGGGATCACAAAGAGTAGGACACGACTGAGCGACTAAACTAAACTGAATCAGTGCCAAAATAATTTTAAAAGTTAAAGTATTCTTATTGTGTTCATTGAAGTAAAACTCTAAATCAGCCTAATCCTAGATTTTGGCGATCTATCACCATCATAGATAATGAAATGTGTTGCCTCTTTTGCATATTAGAACAAAGGACAAAAGGTCCAGACCTTCAGTGGGTCTCTTCTTGAAGAGAATCTCAAACTTAGGAAGAGACATNTTATTGTGTTCATTGAAGTAAAACTCTAAATCAGCCTAATCCTAGATTTTGGCGATCTATCACCATCATAGATAATGAAATGTGTTGCCTCTTTTGCATATTAGAACAAAGGACAAAAGGTCCAGACCTTCAGTGGGTCTCTTCTTGAAGAGAATCTCAAACTTAGGAAGAGACATAAGAATAAGATTTAAAAACAAGGGTAAAATTGGAGTTTTCCCCAGAGTTTTTAAAACACAGTTTTTTTTTCCCCTCTGAACTCTCTTTTGTAATGTAGTATCTTTCAATTATCAAAAACAAACCTGAGAAACTGAAACAGCAGTAAAACTCAGAGGAGACTTTTTTTTTTGCTTACCCTACACTCGTTAGAGTTGTTCCAAGCCCAGAGCCGGTGTTGAAATCCAGGACAGAATACCAGACCAGGAAGGGACTCCAGAAAAGGGCCCCAGGGCTGTTCATAAAGTTTTACAATTTTCTTGATGGTAAGAAAGACTTCAAGATGATTCCTTCTGAGGGTGGGCGTCGGAGGCATATGCTTCAAACTGATGCTACAGGCAGAAAATGAAATAAACGGCTCCCTCTGCTTTTTTCAGAGCTGGTTGCCTGATCTAAACAAAAGGAGGACGCGATTTGGATTTACCTCACTTTCACTCTCCTTGGCGAGGCAGATGTCTTGAGCACTCTATTTTAAGGATTCAAAGCCCATAATATTACTAATAACTCCACATACTTGTTTGCATTTCCCATGTTACACATAAATGTCAGAAGCAATGACTTGCAGCCCCCTTTAATCTCGTGACAGCTTTATTATCATTGGTTGGCTGAACTTCAAGAAAAGTTATGACAGTGGCAAAGTTCTGCAAACTGCAGCACATATTTCGGTAATTAGGTAAAGGAGGGAGAGCTCCATTTAGAATGCACAGCTGAAATTATTTGCTAAACACTTAAGATGCTGAGGTATATCACATTCCTCCCAGGACAGCTTTTGAAGGATGATTTACAAAGCATTTCTTTTACCGTTTTACTATTTTTTTCTCCCGTTAGGCTGTTTGAGCAGCAGCTCTTACTTGAAAATGGATCTTCTGATAATGGAAATATTGTATTTGCAATTTGAGAGGGTGGAAGGAGGGAGTGGTCTGGAAGGCTGTGGTTTTCATTTTCTCCTGTTTTGAACTCAGCTTTCTCGAATGACAGCATCTCTTTCATGAATGCTTTAGGATTGAACACTGTAGCTGGTTTTTTTTTTTTTTTTTTTTGGAACCAGGCCAAGGTTTTCCAGTCTTGGGGAAAAAAATATAAACTGCTTAAGATACACTTTGATCCCACCCAAACAAAACCATTTGTCTTTTTTTAAATCTTAGTTATCAGTAAAGCTTATGCTAACAATTAAGTAATAAATTGCTGTTTTTTGTATCTTGTTAAAAGGTCATATACTTCAACAATTTCTTAAAGGATTTTTCCCTCAGTATGGTGATGGGTTTCAATGAAAAATCTTTCATTCAGATTCTTTTACAACCAAGATCACAAACAGAAAGAGAGGACAGAATCCGAAACTGAAAATTATCCAGATATTGCTTAAGAGCATAAATTTCATTTAATTCACACTGACCTTTAATTCCAAAGTTTAGCCTGTCCAAACCCATAGTTAATAAAGCCTGTTCATCAACTACTAAAACTTCCAGTTTTGTTTTCATCTTAAATTCCAACTATTTTGATCCAACCTCATAGCTTTCTCAAAAGTTAATTTTAGTATCATTTAACAAATTGACATTCTTAGAGTTTCCACAGGAGAAAATATGTTTATTGCAAATTGGAGGAAAATCAACCAATTCTATTTCTATTCTGCCCTCTATTGCAAAGTATTCTGCCTCATGCTATGAGGAATGCAAAGCAAATTCTTCTTCTTCTAACTCTCCTCTCCCAAACTATATATCTTGACCCTTTTATCCAAAAGAAATCTAAAGAAACTCAAAATATAAACAAAATAAAGCAAAATAAAGTAAATTACAAATACATGAAAAGATGAAGCCAAGGAAAAGAACAATAGCTATAAATGAAATCCCTGAAAAATGAAAGCTGTGACTCCCCTGGTGGTCCAGGGGCTAAGACTCTGTGCTCCTACTGCAGGGGGCCCAGGTTCCATCCCTGGTCAGGGGACTAGAGTCCGTGTGCCACAACTAAAGATTCCATATGCTTCAATGAAGATCAACCCACATGCTGCATCTAGGACCTGGGGCTGCCGAATAAACAAATTTTAAAATATTTTTAAAAGAAAAATGAAAGCCATTATCCAACACAGTTCCTAAAAGTTGGTTGTAAACTGACCTTCAATAGGATAAAAAACATATTTTTCTGGTTGTCTGATGACATTCTCATTGTTTCTTACAAGGAACAAAAGCAAGTAGTAAAGAAACACAGGTATCTGTGATCATAGAATAAGAAAGAAATAAAGACACTGTCATTTCATTCAAGAGTGTCAGTTACCACAAAGAAAGTACCACTAAGAACTTTATAGCTTTATTTGTCATACTTGTCTTCTCTTTAGTCTCATGGCTTCCTTCCAAGACCCAGTTCAGTAAATGCCACCCACAAGTGGGCTAGTATGCTTTGGATGGCTTGGCTTAATTCAGAAGTATATTGTTTACTCTCTAAAACAATAGATGTACTGTATATCTTTCAGGTGATCTTACATCAATATTATTTCTTTTAGTGGAACTTTGTCAGATACTGGAAACCACTGAATTCAATATTATACTTTCAACAAGAATCCAGCTAGTCTGTATTGCAGTATGTGACATATGTTTATGGTTTATCATTCAGAATTCCAAGAGATTTGATCCTCTCTTTGTTTCATCCTCAGTAGATATGTTCTAAGAAACTAAGAATTTCCCCATTACCCATATCCAAGTTTACCATTTACAAGATTAACAATAAATAAAGACACACAGAGAGAGAAAGCACTAAAACACAAATGCTCTTCATAAAAAGAATTAAGTTTAATAAGTGTTCCACTTTACTTTTATTTGAATAAAAATTTTTGTATCATTTGCATGTTTCAAATAAAATTTATTTTATAAAATAAACACACAGAAAACTACAATTTTGGCTTCCATTTTCTGAAACACATTTAAAACAATTTTCCACCCATCACACTTTATCTAAATAGATGAGCTTTTGTCAGCTATTTTTATTTTTTATTATTTGTCTTTCAAAATAAAGATTAGCATAACTTAAATGCAATAAATATTGATTTAAAACTTATATCAAAAGTAAATATGATACAAGCTCTGCACAGATAAGTATTTTGACTTCTCTGAAAATCATTTATCTAAAGCTTAATCCAGTGTTTGCTCTGTTATTAAAACTCATTAGTTATCCAATATTTTTAAATTAGAAGTCAGAACTCATATAAAGGCCCTCCTTGGAAGTTATCAGGATCCTGGCAAATTATGAGACTAAGTATGGTAAGTAATTTAAATGCCCAGATATAACCTTGAAAAGAATACTTGTTAGAAAATGGCATCAGCAAGATGGCACCATAGGTCATTCCTGACTTCATTCTCCCTTCCAAGAAGAACAACTAACAACCACTCAAGGACAAGACACCACTGAGAGTCTCCTAGAACATGGGAGTGAGGCTGAAGCACACCTCCTGCATCATGGAGACAAGACAGACTGCATTAGAAGGGTAAGGAAAGCAAGATGCATTGACCATCTTACCTCTCCCCCATGTCAGCAGAGCACCATGTAGTCTCTCCTAAGCTTCTGGCTCCTCCAGTAGGAAAACAGAACTCAAGGAGCCAGTGGCCCCCCAAACCCCAGCTCTGTAGGTCACTTCATGGGAGTTACTAGTCTGATATCTCTCCATAGAGATGGCTGGGAAATTTGCAGGGCTCAACCAGTGGGGCTCTTGACTGTGATGGAGAAAGTGAGAGGGCTTGCTACTGAAACAGGAGGGAAAGGGGCAGGGTACACTTTTATAAGAATGGCAGGAAAGACATAAACTGATTAAAAATGACCTTGAGCCTCAGAATAACTCATTGTTACACATCCACGAGCTAATGACACACCTACAGGCACCACGACGGTTCCAAGTATGGATATAAAGGTCAAAAAGTGGGCAACGGCCCAACTCCTGGAAACCCCTGCCCACTTTCCCTAAATACTTGGAATAATCCTCCCACTTATGAGCCTATGAAATCACCCATCCCATACAAGCTAACCGTAGCATATTTCAAGGCCACTCTTCCTTCTGAGATGGCCCACACTCTGGAGTATGTTTCTCTCTAAATAAATACGCTGCCTACCTATCATTTTGTCTATCACTGAATTCTTTCTCTGATGAGACATCTAGAACCTGAGTTTTCCAAATCTGTTGGCATATTGAATGCAGCACTTTAACGTAAACTTAACTCACTTGAGTTTATGTTAATGAGGTGACTTAGGGTGGGACCCCTTAAGTGGCCTCAGAAAGGGGCTGATCACCAGAAAGACCAAGTGATTAGTAGGTTATATTTAATCCCCACCTACCAACTTCTTGGAAAGGTAAAGGGAGCTGGAAATTAAGCTCTATAAAGACTCTTGAATAATGAGATTTGATGAGCTTCTGGGTTGGTGAATACATCCATATGCTGGCATGGTGATGCACCCCAGTTCCACGGGGACAGAAGCTCCTGTGCTTGGAGATCCTTCAGAACTTTGCACTACACACCCTTTCATTCAGCTACTTGTCTGTATTCTTTATCATATCCCTTATAATAAGCTGGTAAGCATAAGTAAACAATTTCCTGGTCTAGGTGAGCCATTCTAGCAAATTACTGTTGCCAAAATCTTGGCTGTCTGTGCACCGATGCCAAACAGAAGACAGAGTTATGGAGGAGAAAGAAAGAGTGGCTTTACTTCCTTGAAGCGGGGACACTGTAGGCTAGCATCTCAAGAATCGTGCTCCCCAACTGGTGAATTTTGTTGTTTAGTCATGTTGGTGCTTGCCATGGGATTTGCCATCTGTCTCTGCAGAGACTGAACCTTGTGCTGCTGTAGCTGCTGACCTTCAACAGGCCCTGAAGGCACTTCAGGGTGGAGAGTGAGGCACTCTGTGCTCCAGGGAAACTGGTGAAACAGGGCTTTAGATAGTTAGATATTTTCAGGAACTAACTTCATGATCCCAGTCCTTGCATCTCTTCATATCTCAAAAAGCACTAAATCCCTTCAGGGTAACTAGCAGAAAACCTTTGTAAAGTAGCTCTTGCTTGCATTGAATTCTGCCTTCACCAAAACCTTATACATTGACCTTCCCCCACTGCCTCTTTAGAGAAGTCTCTCAGAACTACCTGAGGCACTGTCTCCCAGGCTGGAGTCCTCACTCTCAGGTTGCATATTATTTTTTAGCCAACAGTCACTAAGCTATGTCTGATATCTTTTGTGATCCCATGGACTGTAGTCCACCAGACTCCTCTGACAGTGGAATTTCCCAGGCAAGAATACTGGAGTGGGTTGTCATTTCCTTCTCCAGGGGATCTTCCTAAACTAGGGATCAGACCTGCATCTCCTGCATTGGGAGGCAGTTTCTTTACCACTGAGCCTCCAGAGAATCCCAGGGAGAGGTTAGGTAGCCAGGCAGGAAAGAGAGCTGGCCAATAACAAAGGCTGAGGACCAAAAACTTGATGCTTTTGAACTGTGGTGCTGGAGAACTCTTGAGAGTCCCTTGGACAGCAAAGAGATCAAACCAATTCTAAAAGAAATATAGATTCAAAAAGAAATCAACCCTGAATATTCATTGAAACAACAGATGCTGAAACTGAGGCTCCAATACTTTGGCCAACTGATGCAAAGAGCTGACTCATTAGAAAAGACCCTGATGCTGGGAAAGATAGAAGGGATTATGAAGTAGTTGGATGGTATCATCGACTCAATGGACACGAATTTGAGCAAACTCCAGGAGATGGTGAAGGACAGGAAGCCTGACATGTTACAATCCATGGGGTTGCAAAGAGTAGGTTAGGAATGAGTGACTGAACAACAACAACAAGGAGTATGTGATAAGGATCAAGGCAGTAATGGTCTTGCATTCTTCTTTCTTCTGTAAAGTTCCAAAAGCCCGGGGTTGTTGACAGGACTAGCATGTATGCAGGGTCCTAGGTGGTCAGGTCTCCTTGTCTTGATGAGCCTTTCTGGCCTTAGGTGGTTTCCTGGTTATTCCACCCTTGTTCGAACCTGCCCTTTCAAACTCAGGGAAAATTATGGAGGCTGAAGTTGCCTATGAGAAATGAGGACAAAAAAGGTCTTCATGCCCAGTTGCCCCACAGGGCCCTGCTCAGCATCATTATCAAACCTGAGATGAGAAAGTGGGAACCAAATTTATAGTTCATAGGCCAAAAGTACAAGTGACAACCTGAACTTGCAACTGGTGTCTGAAGTGCAGGACTGAGCCCTTAATCAATGGAAACAGATGCTATATCCAGGTAGATAGTATCAGAATTGAGTTAAATTTGTAAGATACTGAGAGGACTGTCCACTAAGAATTAGAGATTTGCTTGGTAGTGTTGGAAAATACTCCAGATTTACTGCAGCAGTGTTCCTTACTAAGCCCTCTGATTTAGTTCAGATACTGGGCAGCCATCTGTTTCATGCACCCCTCCTCTCCCCCAGCTCCAGGGGTAGGATGTTAATTAACCTAAGCAAATCAGGATAATTCCAATCTGTTTGACAATTCTAGTTTAGTATAGGATGTGATGCAAACCAGGCCAATAAGATGTTAGAAACACATTCTGGGAATTTTTTTCTTCTAAAAAGGCATATCATCTGAATATTCATCTTATTTTGAAAGTTCTCAAGTGGGTTTGAGGTGCCTGGATCTGTCCCAGGTGCCTCTGATTCTAGGACTGACCTCCCAGGAACACTTTATGTTGAAGATATTCTCAATCTCACTTACCTACATGACAGATTACTATGATAAAAACAGATTGTTCCTAATGACTCAAAGATAGAGTTGCACATATAGACTAACAAAATGAACGAAATTATTCTAGCAGTGGAGAATTAAGACATTTTGACAGGCAATATTTAAGAAATTCTGTGAAGCCAGCATGCAGACGGCCTTCTCGCTGAAGTATCTTTTTGTTTGTTTTTATTTTTTGATAAAAAAAGATCTTTATTTTCCATAAGTTCTATTACCTTTTATGCATGGCTATTTCTATACCTGGAGTGTATCTTTCTATGTCTTTCTCCATGCTCAGATAAGGACATTGTTTGTATATATAAAAGGATTGCTGTTGTAAGGGTTATTTTTTTTTAATCATTGTCATTATCAACATGGGATTCCCTTATATACAAAATGAGCTGCAAAATATTCTATCAAATCAGTTCAGTTCAGTTCAGTGCGATCCCATGGACTGCAGCATGCTAGGCTTCCCTTGTCCACCACCAACTCCAGACCTTACTCAAACTCAGGTCCATCAAGTCAGTGATGCCATCCAATGATCTCATCTTCTGTTGTCCCCTTCTCCTGCCCTCAATCTTTCCCAGCATCAGGGTATTTTCAAATGAGTCAGCTCTTCACATCAGATGGCCAAAGTATTGGAGTTTCAGCTTCAGCATCAGTCTTTCCAATGAATATTCAGGACTGATTTCCTTTAGGATGAACTGGTTGGACTTCTTTGCAGTCCAAGGGACTCTCAAGAGTTTTTTTCCAACACCACAGTTCAGAAGCTCATTTCTTTGGTGCTCAGCTTTCTTTATAGTCCAACTCTCACATCCATACATGACTACTGGAAAAACCCTAGCTTTGACTCCGATGGACCTTTGTTAGCAAAGTAATGTCTCTGCTTTTTAATGTGCTGTCCAGGTTGATCATAACTTTTCTCCCAAGGAGCAAGCGTCTTTTAATTTCATGACTGTAATCATCATCTGCAGTGATTTTGGAGCCCCCCCCCCCAAAAAAATAAAGTCAGCCACTGTTTCCACTGTTTCCCCATCTATTTCCCATGAAGTGATGGGATCAAATGCCATGATCTTAGTTTTCTGAATGTTGAGTTTTAAGCCAGCTTTTTCACTCTCCTCTTTCACTTTCATCAAGAGGCTCTTTAGTTTCTGCCATAAGGGTGGTGTCATCTGCATATCTGAGGTTACTGATATTTCTCCCGACAATCGATGTACTCTGCATATAAGTTAAATAAGCAGAGTGACCCCAGGGAAGGGAATGGCAAACCACTTCAGTATTCTTGCCTTGAGAATCCCATAAACAGTATGAAAAGGCAAAAATATATTCTATAGTGGGTGTATAATAATTTTTCCAGCAATTTTTCTATTGAAGAATATTGAGAATGTTCCTTTTTTTACTTATAACATGGCTACATTAAAATCTTTCCTTTATGTATATTTATGTGTCACATATACTTCTACTCTGGAGAAGGAAATGGCAACCCACTCCAGTATTCTTGCCTGGATAATCTCGTGGACAGAGGAGCCTGATGGGCTGCTGTCCATGGGGTCACACAGAGTCAGACATGACTGAAGCAACTTAGCATGCTGCATGCCCTGGAGAAGGAAATGGCAACCCACTCCAGTCTTCTTGCATGGAGAATCCCAGGGACGGGGGAGCATGGTGAGCTGCTGTCTATGGGATCACACGGAGTCAGACACAACTGAAGCGACTTAGCCGCAGCGGCAGCATACTTTTACATATAGGATAGATTCCTAAAGGTGAAATTGTTGTTTAAAATATATGGAATACATCTTTCTTTTCCTTTTAAATGAAGATTTCCTCCTTTTGGAAAAATTTATATACATATATGCATATATATGTGTACATATATTTGTGTGTTTTTTGTTTTATTTTCCAATAATACCCAATTTTTTTCCATATTTTCTTTTTTAATATTCATTTATTTGACTGTGCCACATCTTAGTTGTGGAACCTAGGACTTCTGATCTTCATTGGCATGTGGGTTCTTTAGTTATGGCAGGCAAACTCTTAGTAGGGGCATGTAGGATATAGTTTCCTCACTAGGGACCAAACCTGGGCCCCCTGCATTGGGAGCATGGAGTCCTGGCCACTGGATCATGAGGGAAGTCCCAACTTTTCCTCTTGCAAAGAATTAAAATATATTCTGATGTATTTACACATGTTTAGTTGCATAAAATATATTTTATATAAGTTACCAAAGAGACTGCTATCTCTATGGAACCATCTGACTGACTTTCATTTTATTTGTCTATTTCATAGTTACATACAAAGAAAAACTGATTTTACAACACTGTCCAAGTTCTCCCATTCTGAGACCGCTTTGATGCAGTTATCTGAGTACTGAATTAGTTTGCAAGTGCTACCCTGCTGTAATAAACCTGCAATGTATAGTTCAAGTTCTTTCTTGGCATTTTATTTAAAAACAAGCTGACCTCATATCTTCTTGGTATTTAATCATTTCTTCCAGTTTACAAAAGAGGTCAAATAAAGAAGTATTCACTGATGATAAATAGTGAGGTGTCTTTTAGCATCTCTTCAGTTTAAAAGTCAGCACTCAGAGCCAGCTTTGCAGTCTTAGGAGGTATCTATTCTTCTGAAGAGACAGGTGTGAAGCAGCAGTCGGGCCAGCTGTGGAACTGGCAATGTTTCTAAAATAGGATGCTTTGTTAAAGCAGGAGGTCATAAAGATAGTCAGACTGGAGTCCAGGGAAGCCTTTTGTTTATTAGTTTATGCCTCTGTATCAGTCTTGGAGCTTGAGACTCACAGACACATAATTACAGTTGGCATTTGCTAAGATACCTTTGGCAAAGAGACGACGATGGAGCCTCTTTTCTTTCTGGCCAAGGGCAGTCCTGCTGGCAGGCTACCACATAGACGGGTGTCTGCCTCCTCTATTGACTTGGGAGACAAAGAGGTTCGTGTCATCTGTCAGTCTGGCACCTTTCACAGGCACAAAATCCACCCAAAAATGAGAGATGGAGAAGGATCTTCATTAGAAAGTGATTGTGTATAGCAGTCATCTGGGGAAATGAGACTTCTAGAAGATACAGGAGGCAGCCCAGTGTGGAAAATTAAAGTGACGTTTCTGTTGAAAGTGGTCATTACTAATGCTGGAGTGACTTATGAAACGTTAAGATGAAATACAAGACCAAGGCACATGAACAAAGTTTAGCAAAAAAGAGAAGCGTTTCACTACTCACACTCTGCAGTCCAGTCTGTGGTTAGCTTTACAGCCACTACATCTTAAGGAAGTGACG
This sequence comes from Neotragus moschatus, assembly GCA_006410615.1. NCBI lineage: Eukaryota > Metazoa > Chordata > Mammalia > Artiodactyla > Bovidae > Neotragus > Neotragus moschatus. The sequence continues at coordinate 12,486 of SJYA01001414.1, read as the reverse complement.
GCTACCGTTGAATCTGCCTGGTGACTGAACGTCTTGGAGAATAAATGTACAATCATTTACTATATAATGTCCTCTCAAGCACTACAGGACAAGGAATATTAACCCTAATATTTTTAATACTGATTTAACTGTCAGAGAGCCCTGAATTACAGGAGAAACTTTTCAGTTATCCATTCAAAACTTAAGAGACTGACACCCTTTGTCTCTCTCTTTTTAATACCTGTGAAATTAAAATATTCCTTAAAATCGTGACACTAAAATATAATGATTCATATAATATCTAATAGGTATAGGTGATCTAAGATCGCATGTTATTTGCAGGGAAGAATAAGGCGATGTAATTCAGATATCAGACTTTGGAATGAGTCAATCTCAGCCAAAATTCCGCTTTCCTTACTTTCGGTGGAACTTTAAACAAGTACCTTTTTGTGTGTTCTGATTTCTTCATCTGCAGAATGTGATTAAAAATAATTATAGTGCCTCTCTTAGAGACTTTTGGGAACCTGTAAGACAATGTCAAATTTTAAAATGTAAGGTAGGGCATTGCACATGCCCAAATAAACAATAGCAAACATCATTTGACAGATTGTCTTCACCAGGCCAGGCTTCCTCCTATCTTCCTTAGCCAGTTATTTAAATACTTGATCATCCTGCATCACCATCCACATGTGTAAGGAAGAAAGGTCAAAATGGATTCTACGTTTCTCCTAGAATTTTAAGTCAGCGCATTACCTCTCTCAGTGCTATTTAACTCTTGAGGGTATTTTTCCTCCCTCTAATTGTGCAATTAAAGGTTTGCCATCTGTCACAGATATAGCAGCAGCTCTGAATGAGTTGGGAAGGTATTTCATGCCCAGAGGTGTGATTTCCTGTCACAGAGTAGACAGTCCTACATTACTAATTCCACCTCCACATACGGCCTGCCCCGTCCAAACACTTACAGGAATGGAAATCAGATATCAAAGCATTAAAATATAAGGATCAGCCTGTGTTTTCCAAAAATAATTATTTTAATGTCTGACGAGAAAACATTTTTATTTTGTACTCTTTCATTTCCATTTTTCTCATCCTTCTTATTCCAGTATTGGGATTTTATATACATTCTACCTCTTTTTTTTCTCCAGCTCCTAAGAGATTTAGAGAACAGAAAACCCCAAATTAGTTCACTGAAATATCACCAAAAGTAACAAATTTCTTTCAAAATAAAATTAACTATCTACTTCTTCTTGTCTGTCGAGATCGACATGGTCAGGTAATAGCCACCTTAACAACATGCAACAAATGAGTGCTTAAGATACGGCTGATACAAATTGAGACCCAACTAAGAGTAAGAGACACACCATATTTCAGATTTAGTTTGAAGGAAAAGATGTAAATTATATCATTGTGAAGTAAAATGAATGGTTTTTATGTTGATATCCTGTTGAAAATACTTTGGGTTCAAGAAGACACATAAAATTAATTTCACCTGCTTACCTTTTTTAACTGTAGCTCCTAAAAATAGAAAATTACATACATGTCTTGCATATGTGACTATTTCTATTGAATAGGGCTGCTCTAGACTAATAGAAGGGAAACGTTGTTATTTAAAAAAAAAAAAAAAAAAAAACC
>SJYA01001414.1:0-10786 GCA_006410615.1 Neotragus moschatus | reverse complement strand
TAATATATAAATATTTTAATTAAAAAAACAACATATAAACAAAAAAAAAAACAAATTTGTTATTAAAAAAAAAAAAAAAAAAAAAAAAAACCTCCACATTAAATGAAATTTTAAAATAAAAATTTAGCGGAGAAAATTTTTTTTGGGGGGCCCCAATGCACCTTGCATGATATTAACTCCTAGACCAGGAATTGAATCCAACCCCCTGCAGTAGAAGGGCAGAGTCCTAACCACTGAACCACCAGTGAATTCCCTAGAGAAATTTAATCCCAAAATCTTATTTTAAAATCTAGTGGTGTATTTCTCTTGTTAAGAACAACTATGGAAACCAAGTTTATTGTGTCTCCCCTTTCACTCCACAACAAAAAAGGTGTTTGAAGACATTAGAGTTACAATGAGACAAGACATACTCGAGAGTAGAATCCTAGGAGGATGGCCAATGTGCAGGTGAAAACTGAAATATACAAGCATCAGGGAACCAGGCAACCTTTGCTGAGAGACAGGAAGGCCACAGAGCTTTTGACCATCTTAAAAGACTGCAAAAACACAAATTGTCATTTAGAACTTTAAGCATCTAGGATTGAAATCCAAGATCTTGGAGAGAAGGGAATAATAAAGAAGTGGGCCCAACTCTAGTCAATTTCCAGTCCACATTTGCCAGATTCTTAAAACGTTTAAAGGCAGAAGACTAAACAGTTAAAAAGAAAATGTCTGAAAAGTAGAACGAAGTTGTTGGCTGTCTCAGACTCTAAGGAAGTAAAGGCTGGCCTGTCAGGGGATGCCCAAAAGATGGTGTCATAATAAAGACTCAAGACTCCCTACTAGAATCCCTGGAGAACCAAACTCTATTTAAAAAGAGAGTTTGATGGGGTCTTAGGAAAACCATACTCCAATCTGGGTAGATAGAGCCCCCAACTCTATCTGTCAGAAGGGAATGAACTCTCTGGGGAAAGATAGTGCCATTCAGAGCCTCTACATTTTTTTGTACACAATATTAGTTTTTTGGGGCTTCCCAGGTGGCACTAGTGGTGAATAACCTGTCTGCCAATGCCAGAGATGTAAGAGATGTGGGTTTGATATCTGGGTCAGGAAGATCCCCTGGAGGAGGGCATGGCAACCCACTCCAGTATTCTTGCCTGGAGAATCCCATGGACAGAGGAGCCTGGCAAGCTATAGTCCATAGGGTAACAAAGATTCAGCCATGACTGAAGCAACTTAGCATGCATCCACACGTTAGCTCTTTGGTTAAAAATTACTGTGCATGTGAAGGAACAGAATACAAAGGGAAAAAAATAATCAACAGATCGATAAATGACTCATGTTATGGTCTGAATGTCTTTTCTCTAAGGGCATATGTTGAAACCTAAACTCTAAGGTGATGGCATTAGGAGGTGGGTCAATGGAGGGGTTTAGGTCATGAGGATAGGGCCCTCAGGAACGGGATCAGTGCTTTCATAAAAGAGGTTTTGGCGTGCTCCCTTGTCTCTTAAGCCACTTGAGGACACAAGAAGGTGCACTTTAGGATGTGGGCCTTAACAATATTTGACCATGTCAATGTCTTGATCTTGGTCTTTCCCTTCTCCAGAACATGGTCAGAATAAATTTCTGTTATTTATAAGATACCTAGTTCATGGTTTTTGTTTTTGTTTTTGTTTTTTTCTAGCAGCCCTAATGGACTTAGATAACCTAGTAACTGAAGTTATCAGATATAGACTCTAATTCATGTGTTTAAGAAAATAGCTGACAGATATAGAAGTTAAAAATGAAATGGAAGCTTTAGAAATAAAAATTAAAATTTAAGAATTTAAATTTAAAAAATTAAAAAAATAATAAAACAGAAAACTCAGGAGATGGGTTCAGTTGCAGGAGACAGGATTGCTGAGCTTTAAAATATGTCAGTGAGGATATTTTAGGAAAGACTGTTTGTGGTGCTAGTATTTGTGTGGTCAATCAAATAGTTAGCTGCTCCGTTGTGTCTAACTTCTTGTGACCCCATGGACTGTAGCTGAACAGGTTCCTCCATGCATGGAATTCTCCAGGCAAGAATACTGGAGTGGGTTGTTCCCTTCTCCAGGAGATCTTACTGACCCAGAGATCAAACCTGGGTCTCTGACATTGCAGGCAGATTCTTTCCTCTCTGAGCCACCAGGGAAGATCTTTTGGAGATAAACCTAGACAATTCAAAAATATTACATTTGGGCACAATATTTAACCCTGGAACTTCACCTTAAAAACCAGCAGACTAATAGAATGTTCTGTTGTCCAGGTGCCCTTTGAGATTTATAAGGAATTCTTGAAGACACTTGAGTATGGGCAGGTCTATTAAGACAGTATAGTGAGCTGGGAGGCCCAGAGACACTTTCAGGTATCCTATGAGGTGAAAACTTGTCATAATGACATGAAGATATTGGCCTTTTTTGCCATTCTCAAGTAAACCATGGATTTTCTAATAAATGGAAAGCAGATGCCTGTGAGAATCTAGATGTCTTAATAGAAATCCATGTCAATTTCTAATGTATTCATGAATTGTAATAAAAATGCCTACATACATAAAAAAATGAAATAGGTCAGTGAAAAATATCAGGCTTACTCAGAGAGCAAAAATGTTGGAAAATATGCAAAAGAGGTAAGAGGTATATAAGTCTTAATAAAATGTTCCATAAGAAATATCACTGGAGTCCTGGAAGAGGAAGCGAAAGACAACAGGCAGTAATCCTATTTGAATAGTCACTGGCTGAGAATTTTCCACAACTGTCAAAAGATACCAGACCTCAGAGACCAGAAGCCCTACAAACCTGAACAGGATAAATATAAAAAAGATCACATTAGGTATATCTTAGTAAAACTTTGGAAAAACAGAGGTCAAGAGACAATTTTTAAAGCGTAGGGTTCAGGGGTAGGGGGCCAGAGCTAGTAGACTATGCACTTGCCAGAAGATAAAAGGATGTAGCTTGGCAAATTGTGAGGGTGGATGAAATTAGGCATCAAAAGAGTTCTGCAAAGCTCTTAAGTCAATATCCTCGGAAAAGCTGCTGCAGATTAAGGTACACCAGCTGCAGTTCTTAAACTGATCCATGCATGGAAATGGTCAGTGAGCTGTAGCAAAGTACAGAGATTATATGGGTGTGCAGTATTGTTAGTCCTCTGTTAACTATGGTGACAATGCCTACCAGAAGAAAAGTTCAATGATAATGGAAATTAGGAAAGGTGCGGAACCTCTCTGGCAGTCCAGTGGTTGATACCATGCTTCTATTCCAGGGGTCACGGGTTCAATGCCTGGTCAGGAAATGAAGACTCCCCATGCCAAGCCGTGTGGCCAAGAAAAAAACAACGACCAGAAAAACACTTTAAAATAAAGAAAGGCAATTCATTTTTAAAACCATTTCACTAGTCTTTAAAATTGTCATTATTGGGGACTTCCCTGGTGGTCCAGTGGTTAAGACTCCATCCTTCTACTAAAGAGGTCACGAGTTTGATCCTTGGCCAGGGAACTAAGATCCCACTATACCACACGGTGGCCAAAAAATAATAAGAAGAAAATAAGAAAATAAAATAAAACTGCCCTTATTTTGACATATGCTACCAATGATTAAAAGCTTCTCAGGTGGCGCTGATGGCTTAAATCCCACCTGCCAGTGCAGAGAGACATGAGACACTAGTTCAGTTCCTGGGTTGGGAAGATCTCCGGGAGGAGGACACAGAAATCTACCCCAGTGTTCTTGCCTAGAGAATCTCATGGGCAGAGGAGCTTATCAGGAGCCTATCAGCAGTCCATAGGATCTCACAGAGTCAAACATGACTGAAGTGACTTAGCATGCACAAACTAGTGAATAATTTTGGAGATGTTCTTGAGAATCATAAGAGAAGAGCAACAATTGTTACGATAGCACTTCACTTCCTGTTTAAATGGAAACAATATAGTTAGATCAGCCTTACAAACAACATCATAACTTCAATTTTTTATAACTATAAAATGTTTGTCAAATTTACTTTCTGTGAATGTGAAGAATTCACATTCCTCTCCAACAATAAATGCTACACGTGCCTATTTGCTACAGTAAATAAATACAAACAAAACCAGATCAAAGCAGAAATTTTCTCCATCAAACGTCACTGAGAAACATCAATAATAGGAAAGAAAAAGAAACAGAAGGACAAGTATAGCCATGTAATTGTTTGTCTATCACTGTACACTGTACCTGCGTCAGTTTCATCACTTGTCCCGTGCCCTGTGGCCAGAACCATGTGGTTTACTGTGAAGTGAATTCCTGTCCCAGTGGCCTAACCCCATCTGATTTTAACTGTCTTCAACACCTCTCCTTCAGCCGTTTATTCATTTACTTAACCCTTTATTATGCAGATATTTATCTAGGACCAGTATGCACCATTCTAGATATGGTACCTAAATGGAAGAGACAAGGTAATTAAGTAAAAAACAGGGAATGTTAGATACTGGTTAGTGTTACGGGGAAAGGTTAAGTAAAGAAGGGTCAGAAACTGATGGGGTGCAATTTTAAATGAGCACCCAAGCAGAANGAGCAGAAATTTTCTCCATCAAACGTCACTGAGAAACATCAATAATAGGGAAGAAAAAGAAACAGAAGGACAAGTATAGCCATGTAAGTGTCTGTCTATCACTGTACACTGTACCTGCATCAGTTTCATCACTTGCCCAGTGCCCTGTGGCCAGAACCATGTGGTTCACTGTGAAGTGAATTCCTGTCCCAGTGGCCTAACCCCATCTGATTTTAACTCTCTTCAACACCTCTCCCTCAGCCGTTTATTCATTTACTTAACCCTTTATTATGCAGATATTTATCGAGGACCAGTATGCACCATTCTAGATATGGTACCTAAATGGAAGAGACAAGATAATTAAGTAAAAAACACGGAATGTTAGATACTGGTTAGTGTTATGGGGAAAGGTTAAGTAAAGAAGGGTCAGAAACTGATGGGGTGCAATTTTAAATGAGCACCCAAGCAGAATATGGGTTCAGAAAGTAAAGAATCTTAAGGAAGTGATGGAGCAGAGAAATCGCTACTTGTCAGTGGCAAGCATTTCAGTCAGAAATTCCAGTAAACGCAAGGCCATGGGGTAGGGACATGGCTGCTATGTTCAAGGATCAGAAGCCCCATGGGACTGGAGCAGAGGGAACTTAAGGAGTGAATGAGAGATGCAGTTAGAAAAGTCCCCGGGAACAAGTACCTAAAAGGTCTGGTTTGGTCGTTGAAGAACTTTGGCTTTTACTCTGAGTGAGATGGAGAGTCTTATGCAGAGGAATTAAATGGCCGAAGAGTGTCAGCCAGTCACGTCTGACTCTGCAACCCCATGCAAGCCCACCAGGGGCCGCTGTCCAGGCAATTCTCCAGGCAAGAACACTGGAGTTGGTAGCCATTCCCTTCTCCAAGGGATCTTCCTGACCCAGGGTTCAAACGTGGTTAAATGTGGTTCTCCGGCTCTACAGGTAGATTCTTCACCATCTGAACCACCAGGGAGGCCCTAAAGAAATATCCTGACTGTTGAGTGGCAGACACAGATTGAAGGGGGCCGAGAGCAGGCAAACCAGTTGTGAGGCTATTAGAGCAATCCAAACATAAAATAATGATGCCTTCATTTAGGGTGGTGCTGGTGCGAATGGCGAGAGATCAGTGGATTCTGATAGAGCCTGTCGATTTTGCTAACGGATTAGCCACAAGAAAGAAGAGTTAAGGATGACCATGTGGACTTTGGTCTAACTATCTACCGGAAAAATGTTGCAGGCATCTACCAAAAGGGAGATTGTGGGAAGGGCAGATTTGGGCAATCTTAGTGTTAAACTTATTAAATTTGAGATGCTAGATGCATATCTAGAAGTGAAGTCGCTCAGTCATGTCGGACTCTTTTTGACACCAGGGACTGTAGCCTACCAGGCTCCTCCCTCCATGGGATTCTCGAGGCAAGAGTACTGGAGTGGGTTGCCGTTTTCCTTCTCCAGGGGATCTTCCCAACCCAGGGATCGAACCCAAGTTTCCAGCATTCCAGGCAGATGCTTTAACCTCTAAGCCACCAGGGAAGCCCTTTATACTTAGATGCATATCTAAGTAGTGAGTCTTTCCTTTGTATGTTGTATGGCAAAAACTAATTCAAAATGGAAAGTGATCTATACATAAACTCTTAGGAATTTTCCACAGTTATTTAGATTCATAATGTGAGTTATTAGAATATGCTCTTGAATTTGGCTCCTCAGCATCCTGTCTTCTCCACCTTTTTACAATGTTAAAAGTATCTTTCTACACCAGAAAGGAAGTCCATGTGATATAATCTTGAGTAGTCATTGAACCTTATACTCTTTGACATCACAAGGTGACCGTTATGCTCTCCTTCCTGCTACTGATACACAGGTACTAAAGCAAGAGAAATAAATTCTTTTTCCTTAAATTTACAAATTATGTAAATCTGCAGTTGCCATTTATCAGCTTCCCTTATTGCAGGGCATTCTGTACTAGAAGACCATGAGGCGAATATACAGCCAGAGTATTGCTGAGAGGTAGAAGGCAAGCTTTGAGGACCTGTACCAATCTTGACTAAAACAAGCTTTACCCGAGGACTTCAGTTCAGTTCAGTTATGTCATTCAGTTGTGTCCAACTGTTTGCAACCCCAGGGACTGCAGCACGCCAGGTCTCCCTGTTCATCACCAACACTCGAGCCTGCTCAGACTCCTGTCCATCATGTCAGTGATGCCATCCAACCATCTCATCCTCTGTCATCCCCTTTTCCTCTTGCTTTCAATCTTTCCCAGCATCAGGGTCTTTTCAAATGAGTCAGCTCTTAGCATCAGGTGGCCAAAATATTGGAGTTTCAGCTTCAACATCAGTCTTTCCAATGAATATTCAGGAGTGATTTCCTTTAGGATGAACTGGTTGGATCTCCTTGCAGTCCAAGGGACTCTCAAGAGTCTTCTCCAACACAACAGTTGAAAAGCATCATTTCTTCAGTGCTTAGATTTCTTTATAGTCGAACTCTCACATCCTTAACGACTACTGGAAAAACCATAGCCTTGACTAGACAGACCTTTGTTGGCAAAGTAATGTCTCTGCTTTTTAATATGTTGTCTAAGTTGATAGTAACTTTCCTTCTAAAGAGTAAGCATCTTTTAATTTCATGGCTGCAATCTTCAGTGATTTTGGAGCCCCCCAAAATAAAGTCTGCAACTATTTCCACCTCAGTTACTTAGTTCAGGACTTAGGTTCAGTTACTTAGTTCAGGACTTTTACTTAGGTTCATAAATTGCTTTTTTCCTCCTCCTCCCTTCCCCCACCTCCTCTACCCTTCCTCCTATTTCTGTTTCTTTTTCTTTGTCTTCTTCCTCTTCAATTAAACTATTTTAAACTGAATTTCTCTCCTATGCAGCCAATACAAATAGAATATAATTTTTGAAGAATAAAAAATTGTTCTTTAGCAGTTTCTTCATTTCCACACATTAAAAACTGAGGCATGTCAAGCTGATAACTTTTTTTGGCTGCATTTAAAAATAATTCCTATGGAGACCAATGGCTCAGATGGTAAAGCGTCTGCCTACAATGTGGGAGACCTGGGTTCGATTCCTGGGTTGGGAAGATCTCCTGGAGAAGGAAATGGTAACCCATTCCAGTACTCTTGCCTGGAAAATCCTATGGAAAGAGGAGCTTAGTAGGCTACCGTCCATGGGGTCACAAAGAGTCGGACATGACTGAGTGACTTCACTCACTCACTGGCCCATCAGGCCTCTTGTTGTTGTTGTTGTTTGGAGACCAATAAGTAAGATTGTGCACTATAAAAATAGGCATTATTTTGAAATCGAAATTTTGTTAATGATTTATTCCAGTTCTTATCAGAGCCAACTTTCAATCATCTATGTAAGTGCAAGACAAAAGAACTAAAGACAAATAGATATTCCCCCAGAAAATTTATCTATACTAAAATCAAATACTTTCAAATCAAATACTAAGTATTTTTATATAAATTCATAATTTAGGGTACTAAATACATATCTAAGTGGTGAAGCTTATTCTGCATGAATCTAATATAAGTTGTAATTTCACCAAACTTTTAGAGTCATTCTTCTTTTGTTGGAAAGACTAAGTGCCTGTAGAAAGAGAACATACCCAGAGTTCACTGAATCCATATAGTCTATAATTTGCCTTGAATGATTCATAGCATATTATATCAACAATCAAGAGCCCAGAAAACTTTCGAAAAGAAACTGAGTTATAATTAAATCAGTAATAGATGCTTGGCCATACTCTGGGTTGCCATTATAAAGTTCAGTCTCCAGAATAGTCCAGTTTATAATTATGTATTATTTACTATATCAGCTGATGGACAACTTACCTTCTAAATTCAACCATTTAAGTACATACTTGAAATTCTTTTTTGTAGAATTTGTTAGCTATTTTATAAATGTAACAGTGCTCCCGAAGCTGCAACTTTTGTTCCATGCTCTTCACCTACAAAAATGTACATAGTTATTTCTTTCAGAAAATTCAGTATTGACAAACCAAACTTTAAAAACTCAAATGTATAATAAGGGACCTCTTCGAAAACATCATCACATCTTTTGTTAGAGGAAACCCGATATTTTAATTGTAAAATAAACTCCCTCCCCACAAAGAGAATTGTTGCCAGATGAGAGTAAATCAAAAATAAAAACATTTGCATAATATTTGTCAGGGAAAATATGACCCTAAAGATCATTCACATTTCCATTGAAGGTATATAACACAAATACAGTTCGCATCTGGAGGAGGAAAAACAAAAAAAAAGAGATACCTCATTATAATTCCATGACTTGGCTACATCAGATTTTTCTTATTTAGTTTATTTAATTCCTGAGTAACTCTGTAAGTCTGAGGATTAGAATGCCAAAAAGAAAATGAGAGGAGACCTAAGAGTGAGCTTAGTCTAAACAAGAAGCAAGGCCCCGCGCACTATCCTCCTTTGAATGGAGATGCCTTGGATAATGCCTATAAATCGGACAGGAAAAAAAGGCTTTGCATAGAGCTCCCTCATTGTTCTGTCTTTGTTGGAACCAAAATGAGGAGAGACTTGCTTTTCAAACCCAGTCTGCGAGGACTGAGGAGAGGAATGCCATTGGATCCCAACAGCGTTTGATGTCTTCATTTTCCAGGACTCCTTCCAGAGAGACCTGGCAGGCGGGTGTAGTCTCCACAGACAAGAGGCAACTCCTGAACCGAGTCACTTCCTTGGTAATGAGGACCGGAGCACGTTTATTATGATAATGTGCTTTTATTGTCATGGTAGAGCTAATGGAGCTGTGATGACTTTGCATGTTCTGGGCTGAAACAAAGAGAAGAAAGGGAAGAGGAGAAAAGTCCCCAGAAACTGTGAAATTCCCCAAAGGACCACAACTAGCATTGGCAACAGTGCAATGGACACATACATGACAAATTATCAGTACATTTGGGGCGAGTATGATGAAATGACTTTTAAGCCATCCTCTCCAACTTCAGTCCAACTGGCCCATCCCCCAGAAGGATATGAACTGAGAAATAAACAGATGCAGATAAGTAAATTTTACAAGTTTTCTGGGTCAGCTACTGTCAGGGTTTAGAAGTTTCCTTAAAACTTAGGAGTTTAGCATGTTTTATCCTTCCTATGAATATTTATGCATATTCAGATATTTTCAGTTTTAGAAATATGATCATATTGTAATTTAAAATATATTCTAAGGATGCACTTTTACAAGCCCAAAGATTGTGTCAAACAGCCATTTTACAGCTTTCTAGATTTCCACTCATCAGCAAAAATCACTGGCCTTAGAAAAAACCAAGTTCATTGTCTTGTAAAATACTGTGGGTATTTATGTCGCAGCATGATAAATCTGAGAGAGAAAGGAAAGTGGGTATGAGATTTTTAGATCTATCACCCCATTTAACGCAAAGAATGTTTATATGACCCACTGCACAAAGTTTAAATACATGAGGCAGTTTTGACTGTTAACTCCCTGAACTTGCTGGCGGAGCAGAGTGAGACAAGACATTTCTAAACAGTGTGCTCTGGTATTGTTATCTGCTAGAAGGCCCTTTCTGTCTTGTCAGCTGCTTCAGACATCTGCTCAGCTCCATAAAGCCNGACCCACTGCACAAAGTTTAAATACATGAGGCAGTTTTGACTGTTAACTCCCTGAACTTGCTGGCGGAGCAGAGTGAGACAAGACATTTCTAAACAGTGTGCTCTGGTATTGTTATCTGCTAGAAGGCCCTTTCTGTCTTGTCAGCTGCTTCAGACATCTGCTCAGCTCCATAAAGCCTTCACACAAGCCTGGGTCTTTTCTGTTTGTTGGGAGTTGAGATGCATTAAGCATTAGTTGACTATAAGTTAGTTCTGTTACTCAGGTTAGATAAGACAAAGGATTCTAGTACTCAGGAAAAAAAATTTTGTTTATCCCACTCAGTTTGTTTCCTAGATACATTTTCTTCCAATAAGTATATGCTACAGCAATTTGAACAATAAAGAAAAGACAATGTTCTGTACTAATTTTCCACATAATGTAACAACTAGATCATTTTAGAGTACTTTTTACAGATTTTTATGTAAAAACTTGTGCATAGATTAAAGATAAAGTAACATGAAACTCTACACTTGGTCATTTTCCCTTAAGATATTATTTCCTGTGTTGCTTTATTCTTTTATAAAGCATAATTTCAGATTGCTTTGAGATAAGAAGATAAGAAAATTCACTTAATCTTTACCCTATTGTTGATGATTTAATTAGTGCAGTATTTCTGTGGGACCCAGTTGTAAAG
>SJYA01001413.1:608146-645234 GCA_006410615.1 Neotragus moschatus | reverse complement strand
CTCTGTGGACTGTAGCCTGCCAGGCTCCTCTGTCCATGGGATTTCCCAGGCAAGAATACTGGACTGCATTGCCATTTCCTTCTCCAGGGGATTTTTCTGACCTAGGGATCAAACTCATGTCTTTCACATCTCCTGAATTGGCAGACGGGTTCTTTACCACCGTCACCACCTGGGAAGTCACAGGTTTCACTGGTATTCGCATTTGGCTCCATTTTTGTTTTTAGTGGGTTTTTTTCCCCCTGTAATTATATCTGGTAGAATACACCTGAAGATTTTCCTATATAATACGCCAAAAAATATAAGGAATGTTGATATGGTTTTCCCTACAATGTCTTATCATCTCACTATAAAAAATGTATAAAGTACACATTTAAAAAGTATAAAATACATTTTTCATCTGATTGATATACTTCAATAATCTCAACTAAAAAGACCAAAAAGTAATCAATCCTTTTAGATTTATTTTAGCGTTATTTTACAAATGATGTATAATTACTTTTTTTCTAGGATACTATACACACAAGCAGAGAAGGCAATGGCAACCCACTCNATAAAATACATTTTTCATCTGATTGATATACTTCAATAATCTCAACTAAAAAGACCAAAAAGTAATCAATCCTTTTAGATTTATTTTAGCGTTATTTTACAAATGATGTATAATTACTTTTTTTCTAGGATACTATACACACAAGCAGAGAAGGCAATGGCAACCCACTCCAGTACTCTTGCCTGGAAAATCCTGGGCGGAGGAGACTGGTAGGCTGCAGTCCATGGGGTCACCGAGTCGGACACTTACTGAGCGACTTCACTTTCACTTTTCACTTTCATGCATTGGAGAAGGAAATGGCAACCCAATCCAGTGTTCTTGCCTGGAGAAACTCAGGGACGGCGGAGTCTGGTGGGCTGCCGTCTATGGGGTCACACAGAGTCGGACACTACTGAAAAGACTTAACAGCAGCAGCAGCATACACACAGAATGAAGATGGTAATAATTTCAGTGCTTTTTATGTGCCAAACATGTTATAAATAAAAATTGTGAAGACCCATGTTCTTGTGTTGGGAGGTGAAAGCATAATAAAACATGGTAGCTACAGAATATTTTGAAAGTATTTTAACTTTTAATTTTCTATGGGGTATAGCAGATTAACAATGTTCAGATGCTTTCAGGTGGACAACAAAGGGACTCGGCCATATATGTACATGTATCCATTCTTCCCCAAGACAAAGATCCATCTAGTCAAAGCTATGGTTTTTCCAGTAGTCATGTGTGCTTGTGAAAGTTGGACCATAAAGAAGGCTGAGCACCAAAGAATTGATGTTTTCTAACTGTAGTGTTAGAGAAGACTCTTGAGAGACCCTTGGACTGCAAGGAGATCAACCCAGTCAGTCCTAGAGGAAATCAGTCCTGGATATTCATTGGAAGGATAGATGCTAAAGTTGAAGCTCCAATACTTTGTCCACCTGATGTGAAGAACCAACTCATTAGAAAAAACCTGATGCTAGGAAAGATTGAAGACAAGAGGAGAAGGGAATGACAGAGGATGAGATGGCTGGATGACATCACCAACACAGTAGACATGAATTTAAGCAAACTCTGGGAGTTGGTGATGGACAGGGAAGCCTGGCGTGCTGTAGTTCATGGGATTTCAAAGAGTTGAGTATGACTGAGTGACTGAACAACAGGGAAATCAGAAGAGTAACACAAAGGCAGTACGATAACCAAATGTATAGGAGGTGAGTGAATTGTACTAGGCCAATTTCTGACTGCTGCTCAGCTAAATAAACAGCACAGTTCAGTTCAGTTCAGTTCAGTTGCTCAGTCGTGTCCGACTCTTTGCGACCTCATGAATCGCAGCATGCAGGGCTTCCGTGTCCATCACCAACTCCCGGAGTTCACTCAGATTCATGTTCATCGAGTCAGTGATGCCATCCGGCCATCTCATCCTCTGTCATCCCCTTTTCCTCCTGCCCCCATTCCCTCCCAGCATCAGAGTCTTTTCCAATGAGTCAACTCTTCGCATGAGGTGGCCAAAGTACTGGAGTTTCAGCTTTAGCATCAGTCCTTCCAAAGAAATCCCAGGACTGATCTCCTTCAGTATGCACTGATTGGATGGCCTTGCAGTCCAAGGGACTCTCAAGAGTCTTCTCCAACACCACAGCACAGGACTCTCCCAATTAAGGGCTTCCCAAGTGGTGCTAGTGGTTAAGAACCCACCTGTCTTATGTAGAAGACATAAGAGACACGGGTTCTATCCCTGGGTTGGGAAGATCCCCTGGAGGAGGAGGAGGCAACCCACTCTGAAGAGGGAAAGGAGCAGCTGGCCTTGACTGGACTGACTCCATTTTGAAAAGAAAAGGAATTCCATCTTACACTCTCAACAAACTTTGGACTGCACACTAGGGAGATCATAGAGATAAATTGCTATCAGCAATCTCAGACAGATAAAAATCAGAACAGGCAGACCTTGTACCTATATCTCCCAGAGCCAGAAGGAATGCAATGTCCACTATATAATTTTAATAATTACATAGTAATTATTGATGTAGACTGCCTGTATGTCCAGATAGCTTTAGAATGTAAAACTATGACTGTAACTTGTTTGTGTCTCTTACTAACACTGTCCAGAGTGGACTTTAGGGAATTTGGGGATGTGGGCTTGGACATGTACACTTTGGGTATAAAAGGTTGTTAAAAAAATTGGTCGGGGTCCCTTACTAAAGAGGAAACTGCCTTGGACCCACTGGTTCAATAAACTGTACTCCACTATCCACACTGTGCTTCTGAGTGAGTTTGCTTCCCGGAGTGTTTGGCTATAACAAATCCAGTATTCTTGCCAGGAAAACCCCATGAACAGGGTCCACAGTGTCAGAAAGAGTTGCACATGACTGAAGTGACTTAGCGTGCATGCACTCAGGCAAGTATAGCACAAAGAAAAGTCCTTATAAGAATGATACAGTTTAGATATATTCTTGCTGGAATAAGTGTTCTTGCCTAAAATTAACCGTAAAGTCATCTCTCTTATTCTATCTAATATCTGGTAATAAACTCTAAGGCTCTTGGTAAGTTGAAATGCCATAGGCTAAGTCAGATTTATAATGGTGAATTGTGAGTGTTTTGCTATGATTTGTCCATTTATTCTTGTTTCATAGTAAATTGGCCAATGGTACTTTTTCCACCTATTTCCCTCTTTAAACTGCAATAAAGTATTATCACTCCTGTGAGAAAAACAGCTCACATATATGATTACTAATTTCCTCCTACCATGAAATGTGATTTCATTTTTGGTTATTTGTTCTCACAGGAGTGTCACCCTCAAGATCATTTAGAAGTCATTTCAGAATAAAATAGTCATTTAAAAAAATCAGAAACATTTTTCCAGAAGTTACAGATTGTGCATCATATTTTCTATTTTTGAAACAGAGCAGCTGGCTCAGTGTATGCATATTTTGCTGCAGGAGAATGGTCTTTCTTTTCACAAAATTGGAAATAAGAGATGTTGAGTTTTTTTTAAATAAAATATATCTTTTCATTAAGTCCACACACATAGAAAACATCAATGTTATGGGGAGATATGCTCCATATTAAGCTGACACAGAAAGAAAGGAGAATGTGTAAAAAATGGGAGGGGAAGAGCGTCAAGGGATCAAGCAGCCATGACCCAGTTGTCTAAATCATCATTTCTTAGAATTTTTAAAGTCTATATTATTCATGTCTTAAAATACACTCTGCATTTGTCATGGAAGATTGTGACCAGCCTTGCAAAATGAGATATTGAACAGAAGACAATCATGAAACCTTTCAGGGTAAATACATGTGCCCTCAGTTCATTTCAGTCGCTCAGTTGTGTCCGACTCTTTGCGACCCCATGGACTGTGGCACACCAGGCTTCCCTTTCTGTCACCAACTCCTGGAGCTTACTCAAACTCACGTCCATCTAGTTGGTGATGCCATCCGACAATCTGTCTCATCCTCTGCCATCCCCTTCTCCTGCCTTCAATCTTTCCCACCATCAGGGTCTTTTCCAGTGAGTCAGTTCTTTGCATCAGGTGGCCAAAGTATTGGAGTTTCAGCTTCAGCATCAGTCCTTCCAATGAATATTCAGGATTGATTTCCTTTAGGATTCACTGGTTTTGTCTCCTTTCAGTCTGAGGGACTCTAAAGAGTCTTCTCCAACACCACAATTCAAAAGCATCAGTTCTTCAATGCTCAGCTTTCTTTATAGCCCAAATCTCACATCCGTACATGAATACTGGAAAAATCACAGCTTTGACTAGATGACCTATGTTGGCAAAGTAATGTCTTTGCTTTGTAATATGCTGTCGAGGTTGGTCATAGCTTTTCTTCCAAGGAGCAAGCATTTTTTTAATTTCACGGCTGCAGTTACCATGTTCAATGATTTTGGAGCCCAATAAAATAAAATCTGTCACTTTTTCCATTGTTTCCCTATCTATTTGCCATGGAGTGATGGGATCGGATGTGATGATCTTAGTTTTCTGAATATGTGCCACAGTTATAATAAAATTTATCCTGTAAAGTTTTTCTGAAGCCATGCACAAAATGTGCGTTGCACAGGACCTGGCATGTGTGCTCCCTGAAAGTTTATACCTTCTTCTTAAAGGTACAAATAAAACCAAAGGGATGAAATAATGATATCAAATAGAAAATATTTAATGATATATGCTCTGTATATGGGTTTTCAATATCCATCAGACATTTCAGAATTATTCAGATGAGAGACTTTCAAGACTGGTGTGTAGTCTAAAAATAATCAGTGAGGAAATCTCTCCTAGAAAAGGGCCCAGGTAAGCAGAATGACACAGGCTTGCAAGCAAATCTGCTATGGTCAATATCAGATTGACACCATCAGTATCTGGCACTCAGTTCTTTCAGAATCAGTTGAATTAAAAAATACATGTTATACCCATTAATTTGAGATTACATATCTAAAATGAAACTATTGTCTCTAAATAAAGAAGTGTAAAATTTTTCCCAGTTGAGGCAAGTTTAGAAAAAAGAATGCTCAACTTGGATTTAAAGCTGCTTTGAGTGCAAAAATTAATTATGTAACTATTTTTTAAAGTCTTCCTTTGACAATGATGTTTATAAGAAATGTATTGGCCTAAGATTGTTGCTATGTTTTAATTACCATATGTCTCTCTGTTATATAAGACAGAATAAATGAATATATAGATAAAGAAAAAGGCAATGGGATATAACAGACAAACTGCTGTGTTTGAGAACATATGATTAGAACTTGTTGAATGACTTGAGTAAACTTGTTTGACGATGTTTCTCTCCTTATCTTAAGAAATAGAGTCAAACTTAAGAAGTATGCTATGTAAATTGAACAAAAATGTGTATAAAAGATGTTTGGTACATTGTAGGATTCTGAAATTTTTATTTATTTTTTCTTAATCTACATTAAGCTTTAACTTGAAATTGTGCCAAGAGAATTAAACCTATATGTTACTTTGTAATCATACATAGATATGTCTATGTGTAGTATGATATTTTTATCTGGAGATCTCTTTAAGTGTTCAAACATCGAGGTAAAAATAGAGAGCTAGATGGAGGTCTGCTGATGGTAACACATGTAACATGTGAACTGTTAAGAGCAATTCTGTTGTCATCCTAGTGTTCATTTTCTTCTCTAAAACAGGGGCCATTATGCTAAAAAGTATTAAAAATTACTTTTGTATATGCAGCTTTTTACTTGGAGCCAAACACTTCATGCCTAGGATCACCAGAATTAATTTGAATTACATACCTTGCCTGTTCACAGCTTTTCCAGTAAAATCAATTCATTGAGGTAAAAATTATAGATACATATGGACCAGTTTTAAGTACACATTTTTATTTTCTTCTTCATTTATTTATCAGAGAAGGTAATGGCAACTCACGCCAGTACTCTTGCCTGGAAAATCCCATGGACGGAACAGCCTGGTAGGCTGCAGTCCATGGGGTCGCGAAGAGTCGGACATGACTGACCGACTTCACTTTCACTTTTCACTTTCATGCACTGGGGAAGGAAATGGCAGCCCACTCGTGTTCTTGCCTGGAGAATCCCAGGGACAGGGGAGCCTGGTGGGCTGCCATCTATGGGGTCGCACTGAGTCGGACACAACTGAAGCGACTTAGTCACAGCAGCAACAGCAGTATTTATTTATGTTGTACCTTTTTATTTCTCTTCTCTACTCTGGATTCAGTTGTTCTTTTTCTATAGTTTCTTTAAATGATGGCCTAAGGTATAACTTTTAGGTGTTTCTTATTTTCTGATATATACATTTAACATTCCAAGTTTTCTTCTACACTCTGCTTTAGCTGCAATCCACAAATTTTTATATGAAGTATTTTTATTGCCATTTGATGAAAAGATGTTTTAACGTATCTTTGCAATTTCATTTTTGATTGAAAAATAATTTAGAAGTTTGTTTCATTTATTTTCTAAATATTTGATAATTTCTCTGATTTCTCACTTACTGTTGTTAAATTTATTTGTTGTGACATATTTCATATAATTTTATGAAGATTCATATAATCCTTTTTTTTCTCAAACGCAAAGCTTATTCTATTTCAGGGGTTTAAAAATATTTTACAATGTTGTTGGCTCAACAGAAGGATGCAAAACTTTTATTTTCATGGGGTACAAGAATTGTACTTGAAGTACAAGTACTTCAATCATGTCTTAGCATGTTATTCATTTTATTCTTATCAAAACTTGTTTCATTGTCCCATCTATAGTCTTTCTTGGTGAGCATTTCCTTTTATACTAACACTTGGAAAAAAAATATGGATTTTTCTACTTGGCGTGTTCTAGGTCAAATTAGTTAATAATCTTGTTCAGATATCCCATATTTTTATTAATTTTTATTTAGTAAATCTATGCAGTTCCATCTTTTTATCAGAAAGAAATGTTGACATCACCAACTACAATCGCACATTTATATATTTCTCCTTTTAGTTCTGGCAAACTGTGTTTTTAGTAAGATGAAGCTTTGTTATTAGATGTACAAATACTTGGAATTTTTATGGCTTTGATGGATTTCTCCTTTTATCCTTATCACATGTCTCTTGTTTCTCCTAATGATAGTCTGCTTTGAAGTCAGCTTTGTTGTTGGTGTAGCCACTCAGTTATAGCATCTCCTGGTTGTCATTACCGACAGGTTGGGACTGTCAAATAAAAGAGTTAGCTTAAATGCTTAACTAAAAAACTGATATCTAATTTGACTGGCATTTGAGAATTATCAGTAATTTAATGGAGAAGGCATGGCATCCCACTCCAATACTTTTGCCTGGAAAATCCCTTGGACAGAGGAGCCTGGTAAGCCACAGTCCATGGGGTCGTTAGAGTCAGACGACTGAATGACTTCACTTTCACTTTTCACTTTCATGCACTGGAGAAGGAAATGGCAACCCACTCCAGTGTTCTTGCCTGGAGAATCCTAGGGACAGGGAAGCCTGGTGGGCTGCCGTCTATGGGGTCGCACAGAGTTGGACATGACTGAAGAGACTTAGCAGCAGTAGCAGTAATGTAATGCTGTTACAGTATTTTATATTAAATATATGCATCAAATAAACACACAAGGAGAACTCTAATAAATTAAATATTTATCTTTGCTTGGTTGGTGAAAACTTACGAGTGTGACAGATATATGAACGTCAAAAAGAAGACTGAGCGCCCAAGAATTGATGCTTTCAATCTGTGGTGATTGAGGAAACTCTTGAGAGTCCCTTGAACTGCAAGGATATCAAACCAGTGCTGAAGCTGAAGCTCCAATACTTTGGCCACCTGATGCAAAGAGCTGAATCACTGGAAAAGACCCTGATGCTGGGAAAGATTGAGGGCAGGAGGAGAAGGGGGCAACAGAGGATGAAATGGTTGGATGGCATCACCAAATCAATTATACGAGTTTGAGAAAAATCTTAGATGTAGTGAAGGACAGGGAAGCCTGGTGTGCTGCAGTTCATGGAGTTTCAAAGAGCTGGACTCAACTTAGTGATTGAACAAGAACAACTTTTTAGTGTTATTTTTATGATGAAATAGTCATATTACAAAAAGTTGTCTATATGTGTATAGTCTAAAACATATTAAAAAGCAAGCACATATTTACTAAATTCTGGCTTAAAAAATAGGACAACCACAATATCTTAAATTCTCTTCCCTAAGGTAACTGCAAGTCTAAATTTTACACTTATTTATCCTTTGCAGTAGTAACATTTATGTATGAACTTTTAATATATTGTTTAATCACATGATTTATTATATATTTTGAAATTTATGTGACTAGAACCATTTTATCACTGTATCTAGCATCTATTGATCTATATATACTAATCTTTTGTGATTTATTATTTTTATTCTGTTTGTGATGTCCAGATTGTTATGTATAGCTTTAATTCATTAATTTTCAGTTTCACATAGATTATTATTTTTTGCCTGATTTTACTAAAGATTTTTAATTCAATTTCTGATGTTTCATTCATTTCATATTTGTGTTATTTAAAGTTTTACATACTATAAACTGCTGACATGAAAATATTTCTCAAAAGTATAGAGCTGGAAATGTCATTTTGGTTTATAGAGTTTTTCAAGTATTCAATATTACTACAAAATACTATGAAAGTTGCTGCAATTTACACTACCATTAGCAAAGTTGACTGTTTCAATTGTTGAACTTTTCCACCAATTATTAATATTGGCAGGTTTTTTCTATTTCTGAAGATTAGAGTGAGGGTATGAAGTATATAAATTTTGATCTAATCATGATTTTAAATTGTATTTTCATAGTAGCTTATTGGTTTTATTCTTTATTTGACTCTTTTTGTTAATGCTTTTATGCACTCAAGATGATATTTTCCTTCAGATATGTTGCAAATATATAATCTTTACCTAGCTTTTAGCTTCTTTACGGTATGCTAATAAATTTAATTTCTTAATTTATCATCATTATTCCTTATGTTATATATTTTTATTTCTTTTAAAGAAATATTTTCTTGTCTCAAGTCTCAAAGAAATCTTATATATTTATATTTTAAAAATTGTAATTCATATTTATATATTTGACCCAGTGGTTCTCAACTGAGGGTCATTTTGCCCCCCAGGAGACATTTTCAAGTGTCTGGGTCAATTTGATTATAATAGTAAAGTGAGGAGTTCTACTGCCATCTATTGGATGGAGGCCAGGGATAATGCTAAACATTAAAAAATGCCACAAAGCAGCTTCCCAGTACAGAAAGATACTTGACCCAAAATGTCAACAGGGCTGCTATTAAGAAACCTTGCTTTCATCTACTGGAAATTATTTTTTAATGACATATTGAAGGAATCTTTCGATTTTGAGACAATTTGAGGAAATATTTTTCCATTTATTTTTCTGTCCTTTAACGTGTTATCAGTGAAATTTCTCACTAGTTATATACAAGTCTTAACTATAAATAATATTTTTGTTTTTGTTCCTGGGTACTTTATGATTCTGTTAGAATCATCTCTTTCTGAAATTATAATATCTGACTGTTTGTTGATATGCAGAAATGCAGTTGATCTTATATCTGGCAACTACCTAGTAAATTGACCTGAAATCTTGCAACATTGCTAAATACTTATTTTTAATAATTTTTCTTTAGATTATTTACAGGACTTTATGACACATCATATTAGTTATAAATAATGATAATTTTATTTCTTATATTTGCAGTTTTATTTATTTATGATTTTTAAAATATATGTTTACTTAATGTAGCTGACTAGAATATCTTGCAAAAGGTGAATAGGATTAATGAGAACAGTATTCTTCTCCTAATTGTAATTTTAAAGGAAATTGCTTGCATGCTTCACTATTTAGGCTTGTTTTGTAGCTAGACTTTATCTGTTTGAAAAAAATGTTTTAGGCTATTAGTTTGACGGAGTTTTTACCTTTATTGGATATTAGATTGTATTAAATGACTTTTTATTTCATCTGTGATATGAAATATATGCTGCACAAATGTACAGAGGTATTCCCATGATTAAGTAAGGTGATCAATTTTAAGTGCTTAGGATAATGCCTAGTAATTAATACTAGTTATACAAACATAGTAATTGCAATGGTGGTATGATAATTGCTCTTGAGATCACCCATTAATTTGATTTTTTTTATATTTAGCCTTTGATCATTTTGTTTTCATTAATAAATATCTCAATTAGAGGAAACAGCCCACCTTTATCAATTTCAAACCTCTTTTTTTATTTTGAAGGAAAAAGACATAAACATGTTGTTATTAAAAATTATATTAAATAATAAAGAATTGCTTGCCATGATTTCCCTAAGCCATCTTCACTTCACACCTACAGCCTTAATTGGCAAACTGCACTTAGGTTCCACCAAATTATCTCAGCAGTCATCTCTTCTGTAAATTTACTGTAATTCTGCTTCAGGCAAAGCTGATGCTCTGTTCTCTGTGCTCCTTAGACTACCTGATTAATCAAGTGAGACCAACAGGAAAATAGATCTTGCCAATAGCAAAATTGCTAATGAGTAAAAGGATATCAGTAAACATTTAGTCACAAATGAAGCATTCCTTCCTTTCAATAGTGTAAAGTAGTTATACACAGCCCTCTAGGATATCCCTTCTGTTCTGCATTAGGCACATTTTGTTTTTTGAATAGCATACAAGTTGACAATTTGTCTAACATACGTGGAAATCCCTGATGGCCCAGATGGTAAAGAATCTGCCTACAATGCAGGAGACCCCAGTTCGAATCCTAGGTTGGGAAGATCCCCTACCAAAGGGAATGGCTGCCCACTCCAGTATTCTTGCCTGGAGAATTTTATGGCAGAGGAGCTTGGTGGCTACAGTCCACGGGGTCACAAAGAGTCAGACACAACTGAGTAACTAACACTTTCACTTTTTTCATGTGGAAATACTACTCTGCTCTTACAGAGCTTTTACTGTTAATTACATAGCAGATGATGACTACAGCCATGAAATTTAAAGATGCTTGCTCCTTGGAAGAAAAGTTATGACCAACCTAGTGAAAGTGAAAGTGAAGTTGCTCAGTCTTGTCCTACTCTTTGCAACCGTGGATAGTAGCCCACCAAAGTCCTCCGTCCATGGGATTCTCCAGGCAAGAATACTGAAGTGGGTTGCCATTTCCTTCTCCAACCTAGACAGCATATTAAAAAGCAGAGACACTAATTTTCCAACAAAGGTCCGTCTAGTCAAAGCTTTGGTTTTTTCAGTAGTCATGTATGGATGTGAGAGCTGGACTATAAAGAAAACTAAGCACCAAAGAATTGATGCTTTTGAACTATGGTGTTGGAGAAGACTCTTGAAAGTCCTGCGGACAGCAAGGAGATCAAACCAGTCCATCCTAAAGGAAACCAGTCATGAATATTCATTGGAAAGACTGATACTGAAGCTGAAGCTCCAATACTTTGGCCACCTGATGCAAAGAACTGACTCATTGGAAAAGACCCTGATGCTAGGAAAGATTGAAGGCAAGAGAAGTGGGTGACAAAGGATGAGATGGTTGGATGGCATCACCAGCTCAATGAATATGAGTTTGAGTAAGCTCTGGGAGTTGGTGATGGATAGGGAAGCCTGGTGTGCTGTAGTCCATGAGGTCACAGAGTCAGACACAACTGAGTAACTTAACTGAACTGAACTGAACGTAGAAGATTCTTTACATGACTAACTTCTTTATTCAGCCTGCTCCACCCCATAAGTTTATACTTTAGACTAACTTGTGGTCCTGCTCAAACAACTGTATGTATAGGAACTTTATGTTATCTACACTATTAGCATGTTTACAACTCTTTTTTGGTGAAGATATGTGGGTTCATGGCATTTATTTATTCATGTAGGCCTCATTTGGGCTTGTAAGTTATAAACCAACCTACCATGAATATGCTCTTCTTCACTAGTTGAAACGTAGGCTAGTGGTTGGGAGTACTGGTTTTGACAGATAGTCTTGCATGAGAAACAGATAATGATGACTTTTTAACACTGTAAAAGGAACACTTTCTAACCTTCAGTTTCCTCACTAATAAAATAGAGAAAACATTTGTCTACCATAGACTTATTTTGATAATCAAATATGAAGTAAATATCAATTTATACATGCATATTAATATAACACGTGGTCACACTCAACTGTGGTTATTTATTTGTATGACTTTCTACATTTTTTTAAAACTTTATAGTGAGTTTTATAAAGAGAGGCGCAGCATCTTTTTATCTTTTTAACTAGTGGTACAGTGCCCATTACAAAATAAGGTAATTTATTGTCTAAATGGAAGGAGAGTTGTTTTGTCTGAAGCTTTCAACTTTCAGCTCAAGAAACTTCTGTTATCATGAAACTGAAAATTTTCTCTGCAGTTATTTAAATACCTTCTGTTCTGCTACAAAGGTTTAAAATATTACATGATGACAACTGTGGCTCATTTTTCGGTATGTATTTCCAAAGTTTTTTTTTTTAAAGATAGATTCCTTAGTTTGAAAATATGCACATGAATTTTTATCTTCCATAAGTGATAACTCATAGTTAATAATTGTTTTAATGACGAGTTATAACTTATTATAAAGAATCAAATGGCAGTAAATAAATATATTCTAATCTCCATCACATATATTTACTCAGTTCAGTTCAGTGCAGTCACTCAGACGTGTCTGACTCTGCAAGCCAATGGACTGCAGCATGCCAGGCTTCCTGTTCATCACCAACTCCCGGAGCTTGCTCAAACTCATGTCCATCACATTGGTGATGCCATCCAACCATCTCATCCTTTGTCGTCCCCTTCCTTCTCCTTCTGCCTTTAGTCTTTCCTAGCATCAGGGTCTTTTCCAATGAGTCAGTTCTTCGCATCAGGTGGCCAACGTATTGGAGTTTCAGCTTCAGCATCAGTCCTTCCAATGAATATCAGGACTGATTTCCTTTAGGATGGACTGGTTGGATCTGGCTGCAGTCCAAGGGACTCTCAAGAGTCTTCTCCAACACCACAGTTCAAAAGCATCAATTCTTCAGAGCTCAGCTTTATTTATAATCCAACTCTCACATCCATGCATTACTACTGGAAAAATCATAGCCTTGACTAGACGGACCTTTGCTGGAAAAGTAATGTCTCTGCTTTCTAATATGCTGTCTAGGTTGGTCATAGCTTTTCTTCAAAGGAGCAAGCGTCTTTTAATTTCATGGTTGCAGTCACCATCTGCAGTGATTTTGAAGCCCCTCCAAAATAAAGTCTGTCACTCTTTCCATTGTTTCCCAGTTTATTTGCCATGAAGTGATGGGACCAGATGCCATGATCTTAGTTTTCTGAATGTTGAGGTTTAAACCAACTTTTTCACTCTCCTCTTTCTCTTTCATCAAGAGGCTCTTTAGTTCTTCTCCTCTTTCTGCTATAAGGGTGATGTCATCTGTGTACCTGAGGTCATTGATATTTCTCCCAGCAAGTTTGATCCTAGCTTGTGTTTCATCCAGCCCAGCATTTCCCATGATGTACTCTGCGTATAAGTTAAATAAGTAGGGTGACAATATACAGCCTTGACGTACTCCTTTCCCAATTTGTAAACAGTCTGTTGTTCCAAGTCTAGTTCTAACTGTTGCTACTTGATCTGCATACAGATTTCTCTGGAGATAGGTAAGGTGGTCTGATAGTCCCATCTCTTTAAGAATTTTCTACAGTTTGTGGATCCACACAATCAAAGGCTTTGGCATAGTCAATAAAGCAGAAGTAGATGTTTTTCTGGAACTTTCTTGATTTTTCTATTTTATATATATAAAGCATATATATATGTATATATATATAATACATATGAAAATACATATTATGTATATTTATATATAATATATACAAATATGAATATTATATGTATTTACTAAAGTGCAACAATTCCTTATTATATATTTAAAATTTCCTGATTTTTAGTTGGCATTTTTCTTGGTTCACTATTATATTTCTCAGGTATATATGACATTGAAACATCAAAGTCTTGGATAAAGAAAGACTATGTAGGAACTTTGTATTATCCAGTATTTATCTGGTCCATTCTGTATCTTCCTATTTTAAAATAATTAAAAAAATAATAATTTCCTTCAAAGAAATGCATTGAAAATTTTTTATAGGCAGAGGATTAAAAATAATTAAGATTTGGGGACAAGATGGCAGAGGAATAGATTGATATGGAGTACTTCTCTCTCCATGGAAACCTCAGGATTACACCTTCAGACACAGAAGGGCATGCAAAACACCAATTGAGAGCGGACAGGAGTACCTGACCAGCAAAAAGAATATATAAACCCATGCAAAACTCAGTAGGACAAAGGATCTAGGGGGAAAAACAAGAATGTTAGGAGGACTGGACCTGCCCTGGGTCAGTAGGGGAACTGAACTGGGGCCCGATTCCCACAACGGGGCAACTGTCTTTGTCAGAAGAGAAATATTTAAGGCTGGCAGTGAAACAGCTGATATGTGGCAGCCAAAATGGAATGAGAATCAGACAGTCCTTCCTGTAGCCATACATACCCCAGATAGGGATGCGGGTTCCCTGGAAGGTGCAGTGGCTGGGAGCTGGAATTTAGGGACTGTGAGCATCTCAATAGATCCAGAAAAGGCCTTTGACAAAATTCAGCACCAACTTATGATTAAAACTCTTCAAAAAATGGGCATAGAAGGAACCTACCTCAACATAGTAAATGCTATATATGATAAACCTACAGCAAACATTATTCTCAATAGTGAAAAACTGAAAACATTCACTCCAAGATTAGGAACAAGACAAAGGTATCCACTTTCCCCACTGTTATTCAACATAGTTCTAGAAGTTCTAGCTACAACAATCAGAGAAGAAAAATAAATAAAAGGAATCCAGATCAGAAAAAAAGAAGTAAATCTCTCACTGTTTGCAGATGACATCATAGTGTACATAGAAAACCCTAAAGATAGTATTAGACAATTACTAGAGCCAATCGATAAATTTAGCACGATTGTAGGATACAAAATCAATATACAAAAAATCATTTCCATTTCTATATACTAACAATGAAAAATCAGAAAGGGAAATTAAGGAATCAATCCCATTCACCAAAAGAACAAAAAGAATAAAATATCTAGGAATAAACTTACCTAAGGGAACAAAAGAACTGTACACATAAATTATAAGACACTGATGAAAGAAATCAAAGATGACATAAACAGATGAAGAGATAGTCCATGTTCCTGGGTATGAAGAATCAATATTGTGAAAATGACTATACTACCAAATGCAATCTACAGATTCAATGTGACCCCTATCAAATCATCAATGGCATTTTTTCACAGAATTAGAACAAAAAATTTCAAAATTCATATGGAAACACGAAAGACACCGAATAGCCAAAGCAGTCTTGAAAAAGAAGAATGGAGCTGGAGGAATCAAGCTTCCTGATTTGAGATTATCCTACAAAGCTACAGTCATCAAGACCGTATGATAGTGGCACAAAAACAGAAACACAGACCAATGGAACAAGATAGAAAGACCAGAAATAAAACCAAGCACTTATGGGTACCTTATTTTTGGCAAAGGAAGCAAGAATATACAATGGGGCAAAGACAGCCTCTTCAATAAACGATGCTGGGAAAACTGGACAGCTACATGTAAAAGAATGAAATTAGAAAACTCCCTAACACAATACACAAAGATAAACTCAAAATGGGTTAAAGACCTAAATGTAAGACCATAAACTATAAAACTCTTAGAGGAAAACATAGGCAGAACACTGGATGGGGTAAATCAAAGCAACATCCTCTATGACCTACCTCCTAGAGTAATGGAACTATAAACAAAAGTAGATCAGTGGGACCTAATTAAACTTAAAAGCTTTTACACAGCAAAGGAAACTATGAGTAGAGTGAAAAGACAACCCTCATAATGGTAGAAAATGATAGCAAATGAAACAATTGACAAAAGGTTAATTTCCAAAATATACAAGCAGCTCTTACAACTCAATGCCAGAAAAACAAACAACCCAGTGAAAGAGTGGGGAAAAGACCTAAACAGACATTTATCCAAAGAAGACATACAAATGGCTAACAAGCACATGAAAAGATGCTCAACTTGCTCATTGTTAGGGAAATGCAAATCAAAACCACAATGATATATCACCTCACACCAGTCAGAATGGCTATCATCAAAAAGTCTACAAACACTAAATGCTGGAGAGGCTATGGAGAAACAGGAGCACTGTTGCACTGTTGGTGGGAATGTAAATTGATACAGCCACTATGGAAAATGGTATGGTGATTCCTTAAAAAACTAGGAATAAAACCACCATATGATCCAGCAATCCCACTCCTAGGCATATACCCTAAGGAAACCAAAATTGAAAAAGACACATGTATCCCATTGTTCATTGCAGCACTTTTTACAATAGCTAGAACATGGAAGCAACTTAGATATCCACTGACAGATGGATGGATAAAGAAGTTGTGGTACATATACATAACTGGAATATTACTCAGCCATAAAAATGAATGCATTTGAATCAGTACTAATGAGGTGGATGAACCTAAAACCTATTACACAGAGTGAACTGAGTCAGAAAGAGAAAGATAAATATTATATTCTAACACATATATGGAATCTAGAAAAATGGTACTGAAGAATTAATTTATAGGGCAGCATTGGAGAAACAGGCATAGAAAATAGACTTATGGACATGGAGAGAAGGGAGGAGAGGGTGAGATGTATTGAAAGAGTAATATGGAAACTTACATTACCATCTGTAAAATAGACAGCCAATGGGAATTTGCTGTATGGCTCAGAAAACTCAAACAGGGGCTCTGTATCAAACTAGAGGGGTGGGGTGGGGAGGGAGATGGTAGGAAGTTTCAAAAGGGAGGGAATATATGTATACCTATGGCTGATTCATGTTTAGGTTTGACAGAAGACAACAAAATTCTGTAAAGCAATTATCCTTTAATAAAAATATAAATTAAAAACAACAAAAAAATTAATATTTCATTGGAAATTCACAGCTACTTCCACCCTACCATGGTGATTACTCTCAACAGTATTATCAATGGTCAAGTTAGGAATGCATTGAATGTTTTTTCAGTACATATTGGGCATGTGCTTATTTTGTTAATTAAATTCTAAGAAATAACTCCTTCATATTGCTTGGCACTTAAGTCATCATTTTATTGTAGATTTCTTTCTGTTCATCTAATTGCTCATTTTCAGTGTTCTGGGATCCTTTTATTCCTTTCATGCTTTGAAGATTTGAGATTCCTGCAGTTCTCTTTTGATCTTACCCTCTTTCTGACATTCTTGTTTTTTGACTCTTATCCATATCCATGGCTTCAGTGACCACATATATGCTGATAATTCAAGAACATTTATTTATAGAGACTGTAGCAGCCTCTGTCTGAGCTCACATGCGCATGCGTGCACACACACACACACACACACACCCTTCTGCTGGTATTAATATTACCTAGTGTATTTTTCCATTGAAGAGTCATAATCATTTAAACTTAACAGATATGAAATCAATCTCATTATCTCTTCTACCAAAAATGTCATTTCATTTCAATTTACTATTCTGATGAAAACTAGGGAAATTTATCTCAGTACTCAGACCATAACCTTTCCCCGTTCTTCCTACAATCTAACTCCATAAAATTATTAAATCCTGTTTATTCCATTTCTATTTTCTGTGTGTTTATCTATCACTGTTTCTAATATTTTAATGTTGGCTCTTGTCATTAACTGTGAAATATGTCAGTGTTTCCTATCTGACCTTCCTGACTCCAGCCTCATCTCTCTTTTCTGCAATGCTACCAGGTCAGTATTTCTAAAGTATATATGTGTAAGGAAATGGCAACTCACTCTAGTGTTCTTGCCTGGAGAATCCCAGGGATGGGGGAGCCTGGTGGGCTGCCGTCTATGGGACTGCACAGAGTCAGACACGACTGAAGTGACTTAGCAGCAGCAGCAGCGTGCTGTTATGTTTATATATATATTTCAATGTCTTTTTTTCTCTTTTAGGATAGAGGCTAGTATCATTAATCATCTAAGCTATCCTTAGTTTATTGGTGCTAGATCATTAAGAAATTTCCCCAATTTGACAGTATATATCCTGACTGCCTACTTAGTGAAGACCCTCAAGGTAGTTTAGAATAATTTCTCAATAGGAATCCACACACTCTTTAAATTCATGATGCCATTTAAAGTAGAATTTTAAACAATGGAAACTGAAATGAATTAATTTTAAAAAATCAAGTTTTTCATACTCTTAAAAACAGCATGGAATAATGATACAGATCCTAAGAACTTGAAAACCAGGTTTCCCTCTTACTATCTGAATTATCTTGGGCAAGCCATTGAAACCCTTCACAATTCATCTTTCACTTCTATAGGGTGGGTATAACACAGCAAGCAAAATAATTCATGAAAGTAACTTGCTAAAAGCCAATTTTTGAAAATACAATTTTCTGAAGAGTCATATAAATTTAGGAAAAGTCAATTTGCAAAAACATAATTTATAGATACACAATTTAAGAAGTATAAGAGGATTGTTTACCTTGTTGTTTAATTGCTAAGTTGTGTCCAGCTATTTTGTGACCTCAAGGACTGTAGCCTGCCTGGCTCCTCTGTCCATGAGATTTTTGTTTATCTACTTCTTTTTAATTTCAAATGATTGAAGGCCATTTTATAATTTTCAAATTTAAAGCATTTACTATCAATCTTAATTATCAGAAATAAAACATATATTACAATTAAATTTGAATTTTAAAGTATCTAGGCTAAATCAGATATTAAAATTTCATGCCTCTAAGACACAGCAGTTTGGATATGACAACTAGAAGCAGGTAAAACAGAAACTGCTGAATATAGGAAAAGGAAAGAATAATAATATGAATGTAATGATCTTTATGTTTTATACTTAAACTTTGATAATTTAATTACAAGGAAAAAATAAAGAATTCAAAGATAAATTCATAAAAATGACAAAGATAAAAAAGTTTGGCAAGAGTAAATTATATAAAGGATTTAAAGTCACTATTAAGAATTCCTTTAAGAAATAATAATTATTTTCAATTGATGAAATGTGATATTTATTATAAATAATATCTTTAAATTTAATATTTCAATATTCAAAATACATCAGTTACAATCATTTCACATTCTTGGTAATGCTATTCAATCTCCTGTTAATTCTATTGAAACCATTTCTATCAATTGATAAATGTTTCCATTTGATAAATTTGGAAAATTGAGAATTTGAAATTGGTCATTGGATAAGTGGATCTTCAGCAACCTGATCACTTGTTCAATCGAATATTGGAGGCTTTTATATTAGCAATATGTGATAACTTAAAACCATAAAATAATTTCTATTTAATGGTGTCATGGTAAGGAAAAATGTGATTATGCAGGTAAAATTTTGGGACATTGTAAGTAGCTAACTTAGTAACCATTAATACAGATTTATTATAATTACTTCATTGTCAGTTCTTACAATTGTTATTGTTGTTGGTGGCAGCAGAACATAATTTTTATGATATTCTTTTTGCCTAACTCTGTAAACTTAATTTGTCACCACTTGTTAAATTCTCCAAATGCCATGGAAGAAAGTTCCAGAGTTTCACTGTAACTTTTATGCTTTCACTGAGCTGCCCCAGTGGATCTAGTCACTGGCCCTGATGATACTGTGCTGCTGCTGAGGACAACATTCCTGGACCTCGTGAACCCAGATGCACAGGATTCTTTAGCTGGGATTTCATCATTCTACTAGAGAGCTTCCACTCTATTCCTAATTCAGTTCCATTTTCTGAATCAGGTGTTGTGTGTCTCACTAACTCTTTTTCTGGATTAGCATACATTCTTCCCCAAAACTGTTTCTGGTTCCAAATCTGGTTTGGCTTTTATTTGGGTACCATTTTTATTCCTACTTTTGATTTCAGTGGTTTTGACTACATGGTCCAACCAACTTTACCTTTTTAATGTTTGAGTTTTTTGTCTCTTGATTTTTCTGTTTGTTTTCAGAATTTTGATTTCTTCTGGCCTCTGAGACACCTGCTTCTCTTTCATCATTTTCCCAAAACGATGGTTTAGTGATGCTGAAAGTAAAGTTTCCGTCGCTACCTGCAGTGCTGCCTTTCTGGCTGCCAATTGTCAATAAAATCCTGTGTTATTCATTTTCTTGTGTGCCACTGTGAGTTCAAATAAGTCAGAACAAGAAAAAAGAGGAAAAGCAAATTTATGTTCACTAGAATAAAAAGCAGCCAATGGATCAGGAAATACCAGGATAACTAGGCTTTTGAGGTTGTCTGTGTCATTCTGACCTTCTGTTCTGAAACTGATGGAACCAACCAGTCAATTTTACAAAGACACAACAATCTGTCCATACTTATATTACCCATGGCTGAAACTGTAACACTGATGCTACCAATGCATATGTATATTTGCTTAAATAAGAAAAGGATATAAAAATTTTGTTTTTCTCAAAAAATAAAGGTAATTTGTCTGTTTCTCACAGTGACCTGTTTTTAACTCATTCTGTGTCTGTAGCTTGCTTATTCCTTTTCTCTCTCTCTCTTTTTTTTAACCTCTTTTCATGTTTGGGAGACATATTTATTAATCTGTCAAAATTTTTAACAAATTGTCTACTTTCAGATGTGTCTAATCCAAAGACATATCTATTATTACTTAAAAAGATGCACTTATAAAAATTGCAGCTTAGAAAATACATAGCTTTGATTCTTACTAAGAACTTTGCTGGGTACGTTAATAATTCTATCGAGCAGCCTGAGGGGTTCTGAAATGAGGATACGAATGATACAGGATTGATTGATTCTGGCCTGCGGAGAGTTTCCTCTCCTCTTGAGACATCAAAAGGATTCATAGTGCACAGCGTTTCCTCCCTCTCTTCTCAAAAGAAAATAGAAAATCCCTATAGAAATACATAAATAAGCCAAGTCAATATGTGAGAAAATACCATATTCACTGAAAATAGTATGTTAATAAACTTAAAATTTGAACTTTAATCTTCACCTACAACCTTGACAGTTATTGAAGAGAATAATGTATAAATGGAGAAACTCAGTCATAGTCTTGGATTTCCACAGCTTGCTTTCCATTTTAAGATTATTGTCATGTATGAATAGATTTTCTGGATGGATTACTATAACTTTGCCTTTTTTTTTTGCTTGCTTACTGCCACTTAGCAAACCGCTTCATAACTCTGTGGCTGAAAACATCAATTTATTATTATATCTACTGGATCTGTGTCCACTAGACTTGGTGGGCGGTTCTGGTTTGAGGCACTGAACTCAGTGGATGGATCTGCAGAGAACTAAAGGCTCCAGTGGACTGACGGCTTCCAGAGCTGGTAGCTGATGCTACTCTTCACGTGGAAGTTCGGCTGGGTTGTCAGTAGGGGCAATCATGCTTGACTTATTCACATGGCTTGGATTCTTAATGATTTGGCAGTTGAGTTCTGCAAGGGAATGTCCCAAGAACAAAAGTTCCAAGACACCAAGACTTCTTATGACCCAGACTTGGGAGTTATACTGTCTCTCCCACCACATTCTGCTGGTCGAAGCAGTTCATAGGTTCAGAAGAAATTCAGAAAGAGATGAAACAGACTCTGTCTTCCAATAGGCGTGTTGCATTCAACTGTGGTCTTATTTAATCAATCACTCTGCTGAAATTATTTCTGTTTCTCACACATGGAACAGACACTCATCTCCCCTCCAGGCCCTTAAACCCTCCATATATTATAGCATCAGAGTCAGGCATGAGTTACTGGAGGAGCTCATCATTACAAATCCTGATGCAAGTGTAAGGTAGAAGTGAGGTTCCTTGAGCCAGATTATTTATTCTTCATCGTGAATGGTCCTTTTCTTATATGAAAACTGTCTTGTTTTTGTAGTTAAGTAGCTTTCCAGCATGCTTCCTGTTTAGAGAAGATTGAGGCACTAGGAGCTTATTTTTCATTTTGAACTGCCTCCAGCCTTTTTAGTTTAAGTTGATAGATAACATTTCTACTAATACAAGACTCTTAAAATGGTTTTGAGTTTCCCAGGATCTTATTGGGATTCATTCTCCTGGTTAAAAGCCACTGCCCTAAATCTCAGACATATTTCTGTCTTGGAAATGAGGGTACTATGGAAAAATATCCTTATGCGGTTTAGAAAAACTTTGTCTACCCTCAAAGTCAAGAAGACACACAGTTAATATTGATATCTTTAGAAGACCTTTCATATGGCTAAGAGGGTCTGCTGCTGCTGCTGCTGCTAAGTCGCTTCAGTCGTGTCCGACTCTGCCCATAGAAGGCAGCCCAGCAGTCTCCCCTGTCCCTGGGATTCCCGAGGCAAGAACACTGGAGTGGGTTGCCATTTCCTTTTCCAATGCATGAAAGTGAAAAGTGAAAGTGAAGTCGCTCAGTCATGTCTGACTCTTTGCGACCCCATGGACTACTGCTGCTGCTAAGTCGCTTCAGTCGTGTCCACCCATGGTCTTCAGTTCAGTTCAGTTCAGGTCAGTCGCTCAGTCGTGTCTGACCCTTTGCGACCCCATGAATCGCAGCACGCCAGGCCTCCCTCTCCATCACCAACTCCCGGAGTTCACTCAGACTGACGCCCATCAAGTCAGTGATGCCATCCAGCCATCTCATCCTCGGTCGTCCCCTTCTCCTCCTGCCCCCAATCCCTCCCAGCATCAGAGTCAACTCTTCGCATGAGGTGGCCAAAGTACTGGAGTTTCAGCTTTAGCATCATTCCTTCCAAAGAAATNGAGTTCACTCAGACTGACGCCCATCAAGTCAGTGATGCCATCCAGCCATCTCATCCTCGGTCGTCCCCTTCTCCTCCTGCCCCCAATCCCTCCCAGCATCAGAGTCAACTCTTCGCATGAGGTGGCCAAAGTACTGGAGTTTCAGCTTTAGCATCATTCCTTCCAAAGAAATCCCAGGGCCGATCTCCTTCAGAATGGACTGGTTGGATCTCCTTGCAGTCCAAGGGACTCTCAAGAGTCTTCTCCAACACCACAGTTCAAAAGCATCAATTCTTTGGCGCTCAGCCTTCTTCACAGTCCAACTCTCGCATCAGTACATGACCACTGGAAAAACCATAGCCTTGACTAGATGGACTGTAGTCGGCAAAGTAATGTCTCTGCTTTTTAATTTACTATCTAGGTTGGTCACAACTTTTCTTCCAAGGAGTAAGAGCCTTTTAATTTCATGGCTGCAATCACCATCTACAATGATTTTGGAGCCTAAAAAATAAAGTCTGACACTGTTTCCACTGTTTCCCCATCTATTTCCCATGAGGTGATGGGACCGGATGCCATAATCTTTGTTTTCTGAATGTTGAGCTTTAAGCCAACTTTTTCACTCTCCTCTTTCACTTTCATCAAGAGGCTCTTTAGTTCCTCTTCACTTTCTGCCATAAGGGTGGTGTCATTCAGGTATGATCTAAATCAAATCCCTTTTGATTATACAGTAGAAGTGAGAAATAGATTTAAGGGCCTAGATCTGATAGATAGAGTGCCTGATGAACTATGGACAGAGGTTCATGACATTGTATAGGAGACAGGGATCAAGATCATCCCCATGGAAAAGAAATGAAAAAAAGCAAAACTGCTGTCTAGGGAAGGCTTACAAATAGCTGTGAAAAGAAGAGAAGCGAAAAGCAAAAGAGAAAAGGAAAGATATAAGCATCTGAATTCAGAGTTCCAAAGAATGGCAAGAAGAGATAAGAAAGCCTTCTTCAATGATCAATGCAAAGAAATAGAGGAAAACAACAGAATGGGAAAGACTAGAGATCTCTTCAAGAAAATTAGAGATACCAAGGGAACATTTCATGCAAAGATGGGCTCAATAAAGGACAGAAATGGTCTGGACCTAACAGAAGCAGAAGATATTAAGAAGAGGTGGCAATAATACACAGAAGAACTGTACAAAAAAGATCTTCACGACTCAGATAATCACGATGGTGTGATCACTAATCTAGAGCCAGACATCCTGGAATGTGAAGTCAAGTGGGCCTTAGAAAGCATCACTATGAACAAAGCTAGTGGAGGTGATGGAATTCCAGTTGAGCTATTCCAAATCCTGAAAGATGATGCTGTGAAAGTGTTGCACTCAATATGCCAGCAAATGTGGAAAACTGAGCAGTGGCCACAGGACTGGAAATGGTCAGTTTTTATTCCAATTCCAAAGAAAGGCAATGCCAAAGAATCCTCAAACTACTGTACAATTGCACTCATCTCATAGGCTAGTAAAGTAATGCTCAAAATTCTCCAAGCCAGGCTTCAGCAATACGTGAACCCGTGGTCTAGAGTCACACAATTAAGATGCTTAGTAACATTTCCATTCTATTTCCACAGCCTAAGGGACTTTGCCTTAAACTCTTTCTCAGGTCATAGGAAAAGGTGTTAACAGCCACATGGTGGGTCAGAAATTCATCCTAAACTGTTTTACTGATAGCCTCTTAGGTTCGACCTTTGCCCTATAAAGCTTCAGGCTTCCCTTGTAGTTCAGTGGGTAAAGAATCTGCCTGCAGTGCAGGAGACCGGGGTTTGATCCCTGGGTTGGGAAGATCCCCTGGAGAAGGAAATGGCAACCCACTCCAGTATCCTTGCCTGAAATCTCGTATGGAGAGAGGAGCCTGGTGGGTTGCAGTCCATGGGGTCACAAACAGTTGGGCACGACTGAGTGACTAATACCTACTTACTTACTATAAAGCTTAAATTTCTTACAGCTTTGATGTCTGGGGGTAATCTCATTACATGGCCACGGGGCAGGTAGCTGGCCAGGGGTGGGGCTTCGAGGCTGGGGTCTTGATGATTGGTTCCCAAAGCCTTAGGCTGCACCCACTGCACACCTGATGCTGTTCCCACGCCAGCCGTCCAGCCGGCCATGAGCCTCAGCGGCCCAGAATTCTCGTTCTTCCAGACCTGGAGCCTGGAAGTAGAGTGAAGGAGGTAGAGGAGACCATGGATGGAATGCTCCTTCAGGAGCGATTCTTTGCAAACCTGGGACAAAACATCTCACTCCTTCTTAAGGCCAGAGTGTTGGAAATGCGCAGCGTGTAAACCAAAGAGGACCAGCTAAAATGGCTTTGTAGGATGGCTGGCCTCCTCGTCTCTTTCCTGAAAGCCCAGTGGTTCAGGCCGAGCGGGACCTTGGGACTTTTTCTCAGGTCCTGGGGAGGTGGCGTGGGTCCGGCACCCCTGGCAAAGGAGCTGCCCGTGCTGTACAGGCCTTAGAACGCCAAGGAGACAACGCTCCGAGCCACCATGGGCCTTTGAGAGCTTCATGGCCCTCTCTCTTATCAGGGATATGGGGAAGTGAAACTACATGGCAGCAGCTTGGGTTTTATGTGTTTTTTTTTTTTTTTTTAAAACTGTTGATTTGATTTCTTCCTTCACTTCATGTAATAACGTGAGGTTTGGAGAAGCAGTTGGAACTCACACGTGGCAGTTAGTGCCTGTGAGATGAGCTGGAGAAGGCGTTTCCTGCAAGCGTTTGAGCTGCCTGGGAGTCTCTGGGGACTCGGAGTTCCATTCTTTGTGAAGGGCTTTGCGCGAGATTCAAAGGAAGCTCGCTTGGTGGCACCTGGCTGCTTA
This sequence comes from Neotragus moschatus, assembly GCA_006410615.1. NCBI lineage: Eukaryota > Metazoa > Chordata > Mammalia > Artiodactyla > Bovidae > Neotragus > Neotragus moschatus. The sequence goes on along the minus strand of SJYA01001413.1, from coordinate 619,637 downwards.
GCTTCAGTGTTGGTTGGTTCATCTGCAAAGCTCAGTGCCCACAGAGCCAGGAAATCATCTTAATAAAGCTGTCGAGGTTAAAAGCAGAAACACCAATCCCCGCTTCCTGAAAAAAACTCTCAAACCTAACTGCAAGGGATGGCATAAGGAAAGGATATCCAAGAAAGTCAGATGAAAGCTGACGAACGTTTGTGACTTTTATTCTCAGATTTCATGCCTCAATGCTGCCATTGAAACCTGTTGGGCAGATTCAGGGTAAGAGAAAATTGAGTCACAAAAGTTTCGTGACTGTTTTAATTCTTTCTTTTTCAAAGAATCCTGAAAATTAGTTAACGAAGTCTCTCATACATTAAAGAAAGTTTTGTTTAGTTTATAAAAAATAAAGTGCAGATAAATATTTAAAATATGACTTTAATACTTTTGAGGAAAGAAAAAAAAAGCGTTTGCTTTAAGTAGTCTGGACTTTTATGAAAGCTTCAGGCATTTGCTGGTATAGTAACTCAACTAAAAACCAGTTTAGCTGTGAATTAGCTTAATGACCTTGGTTGTCAAGATAAAGAGTATGAGAATGTGAAGTAATATTAGGCTAGTAAATGGTAGGTGAAAATGCAAGCAATAATCATTGTCAATCCAATGACAATATTGTCAATCCTATGACAACAATAATGACAGTTATTTAAGACTAGGTAAAGCTACATGTGTGTATGTTTGTATACACCTCTCTATATGTGTACATATTTATATATAGATCTCCTAGTGTATGTGAATCCATGAAAAAATTTAATGTATTTTAATTTTCTTTTAAAGTCAAGTGTTTTGATTGGGTAAAAATGTGAAAAATATTGTTAGCAGAATGGTATAATTTACAAGAGTTATTTATTTTCTTATGGAAAATCTAATTTAAAATTTCTCAATTATCAAGCTGACTTTTTAGTCAGGTTTTGTTGATGGTGGTGTTTGTTTTCACATGTGACTTAAAAGCAGGAAAATGTGAAAAGTATGTGTGCAATTAAATAACAGAAACTACTATCTTTTAAACAGTACTCTTACGGGCTTCAGGTATTTTTGAACATTATGTAAAGTTAGTTTTTCCACCTAAAATTGCTAATCAAATTATTTATGACAAATTCATGATATCAGTAGTAATTTATGTTTTTTGGCAATAGGAACCAGATTAAACTAAACTTCTAGAAAACTACTTTTCTTGTTTCATTTGTAGAAGAAAGTTTAGGTGGTTTTGAGTATAGTAGTGATTTTTTTTTTTTTTTAGTTTTTGTGCTGTAGAATTTTATTATTTTTTGTTGACCAATCACGATACAAAGGTATTAAGCAAATAATACCATTACATTACATAATCAGGCTTCCCTGGTGACTCAGATGATAAAGAATCTACCTGCAATGTGGGAGAACTGGGTTTGATCCCTGGGTTAGGAAGATCCCCTGGAGAGGACATGGCAACCCACTCTAGTATTCTCGCCTGGAGAATCCCCATGGACAGAGGAGCCTGGGGGGCTACAGTCCATGGGGTTGAAAAGAGTGGGACATGACAGAGCAATGGAGCACAGCTCAGTCACATAATCACAATAGTAAAAGATGTTTATCAGTTTTTACAATCAATAGCCAGACAAAAAATAGAAGATAAATATAATTGTAAGCCATAATGGAAACATGATTACCCTAACAGTATAAAATAATTACATACAATTTGTGGGATTAAATAAAGTGCCATGGTAAAAGGAAGTGTATACATGCAATGTTCTCATCCACCCAGCCAATCTGTTTGGCATAATTAATCTATTTACAGTTTAGGTAATTATTTATATGTATGATCCTATTATATGTATGAACCATTTTCTTAATTGTTCTGGATTTATTTTGTGTAGGTCTTTTCCTTCACTTGTTTCCTGCTTAGAGAAGTTTCTTTAGCATTTGTGGTAAAGCTGGTTTGGTGGGGCTGAATTCTCTTAACTTTTGCTTGTCTGGAAAGTTTTTCTTTTTTAATTTAAATTTGTTTATTTTAATTAGAGGCTAATTACTTTACAATACTGTGAGGGATGGTACAGGGAGGGTGGTGGGAGGGGGGTTCAGGATGGGGAACACGTGTACACCTGTGGCAGATTCATGCTGATGTATGGCAAAACCAATAGAATATTGGAAAGTTTTTGATTTCATCATTGAATCTGAACAAGAGTCTTACCTGGATAGAGTATTCTTGGTTGTAAGTTTTTTCCCTTTCATCATTTTAAACATATTGTGACACTGCATTTTTAAATACAATACTGGAAGCATGATCCAGAAAGAGAAAAATGATAAAATATGCTTAAATAGATTTTAATAAAATTAAAATTTCTGCTTGGCTAAAGATGCTGCTAAGATTCAAAAGGCTGGAAGAAAATATTTGCAAATCATATCTGATAAAAGACTTTTTCCAAAACATAAAAAGAACTCAAAATGAAACAAGAAATATTGAGGATGGGTAAATGATGAGAATAAAAAGTGGTAATTTGGAAGGTAATTGAGCTTTTAAGTATTTACCCAATTGATCTGAAAACTTAAATCCACACAAAACCCTGCATGTGAATATTTATAACAGTCTTATTCATAATCATTGAAAACTGGAAACCATCATATATCCTTTAATAGGATATATTCATCTGCACAGTAGAATTTTATTCAGTGATAGAAATAAATGAGTTACCAAGCCACAGAAAGACATGGAGCAGTCTTAAATGTCTCTGGAGGAGGGCATGGCAACCCACTCCAGTATTCTTGCCTGGAGAATCCCCATGGACAGAGGAGCCTACCGGGCTGTAGTCCATAGGGTCTCAAAGAGTCGGTACACAACTGAGTGACTAAGTGCAGTCTTAAATGCATATTGCTGAGTTAAAGACATATCTGAAAAAGACTGTATCCTCTATGCTTATAATTGCACTAAATTATAAAGAGGCAAAAGTGTTGAGACAATAAAATAGTGGTTGGTTACCAGGGTCTTGGGAGAGTTAGGGAGGATACATGGCTAGAGAACAAATGATTTTTCAAGCAGTGAAGCTATTTTGTATAATGCTATAATAGTGGATATATGGCATTGCACATTTGTTTCACCTCAGAGCACAGAGTGAACTTCAATCTATGTTTTTTTTTTTTTTAACATCACTTGGAAAGTCAAGAGATCCCAGGAAGGACAGCAGACTGTGACAAGAAAACCTAATTCTATTACAATTGTATAAAACCATCTCACTGAGGTTGATGGGGAGATAGATAATAACTTTGGCAACTTTGGAAATGAGTGAGATCCATAAGACTAAATGGAAAAACATTGTGCAAAAAACTGTATTTTAGTTGATAAGGTTCTTTGCTGTGGGGATATAAGTTAAGGGTTCTGATATTGCCATACTTGTGTATTGGAATTGAACAGTTAGGCTAATGGATGGCAGATGGTGGGAGCCAGGTTTCTTGCTGTTGAAGTGGGACTCCATAGATATTTAAAAAAATGTATGGCTATAGAAGGATTGCATTACTGGTGCTACGTGGATTTGCTAGGGTGCTAGTGTATAATAGGTTACTGTTTACTTCCACAGTTTTACAATTTTTCTGTGTCTTTATGGGAACAAAAGTTGGTTATTTTGGTTAATGATATTCAGTATATAATAATCATTTAAACATATGAGAAAGTAGACAGTTTGTTGTGAAAGCTTGAAGAAAATTTGTCTGTGAGTAACAGTTTGTAATATATTTTAAAAAAGAAATATACAATATTGTGTTGACAAAGTTAGGTGAGGTTGGTCACATTTTATAGGTTGATCCATAATATGGAAAAAGATTTGTTACTCTTTTAATGCAAAAACAACTTGTTAAATGGGTTATATGCAGAGTGAAGTAAGCATTGCTTTCTTTCTGTTAAAATGATAAATATGTTTTTGATAGTATATCCTGTTAATAACATGAAAATACAGAAAAAATGGTGTACCATAATCAGATAGATGAAGTTCCTTATGTCACCCAAATGCCATCAGTTGAAAACGTATTACTTTATGTTCCATTTTTTAATACCTTACAATCACTAACAAAACTTCTTCCTTTTGTAAAAGGGAACAAAATTTCTTCCCTTTTGTAAAAGCTAGAATTCCTAATAATTGTTATTACCTGTTCTGTTCACTTCAAATTGGAGAAAGCCATGGCACCCCACTCCAGTACTCTTGCCTGGAAGATCCCATGGTCAAATATTGTCAGTTTAACCCCAAACTGATACTATTTATTTTTTTAAATACTAAGAGTATGACTCTGTCTTATATCTTCCTATAATTCTTTTTGATATTTGCTTTCTTAAGGAAATGGCAACCCACTCCGGTATTCTTGCCTGGAAAATCCCAGGGACGGAGGAGCCTAGTAGGCTACAGTCCATGGGGTTGCAAAGAGTCGGATACAACTGAGCGACTTCACTTTCACTTTCTTAACTTCAAATTTAAAAACTCAGATTCAGAATAATAAAACTGTTAAGAGTTTTTCAAACTCATACTGTCTTTGAGATTTGCTAGATGGCTGATTGACACCAAACAGTTTTTATAAAAGAAGAGATAAAAAAGGGTATACGTCTTGGTGGTCTCTGTGTTTTTAATTAATGTGAAATATGCAGAGAGTCATGCTAGATATGAAGCCTGCATTCTGTAGAGTGTTGGCAAATGAAAAACAGAAACTCAAACTGGGTCCCTGGGATAAGTAGATACCAGTGGTACTTGAAATATATTTCTGTAGTTGTGCTCCTTTCACGTTGAATAAAAACACAATCATATTCATGTATAAAGACTTTCAGTAATTGTCATCAGATTGATTTACAAATTTATTTTATACTACAAGCAGTTCATGACAAGCTCAGCAAACACTTTATGAGATGAATTAGAAGTCCCTAGAGATTTGTCCCAGAGAAGGCAATGACACCCCACTCCAGTACTCTTGCTTGGAAAATACCATAGATGGAGGAGCCTGGTAGGCTGCAGTCCATGGGGTCGCGAAGAGTTGGACAGACTGAATGACTTCACTTTCACTTTCCACTTTCGTGCATTGGAGAGGGAAATGGCAACCCACTCCAGTGTTCTTGCCTGGAGAATCCCAGGGACAGGGGAGCCTGGTGGGCTGCCGTCTCTGGGGTCGCAGAGAGTCGGACACGACTGAAGCGACTTAGCAGCAGCAGCACCAGAGGTTTGTCCATGTCTCATTGTTCACAGTACTTTCTTACTCTTAGGATTATTATTGACTTCATGATTAAAAATGGATTGCTACCTCCACAGACGATTTCAGACTTCCATTCTGAAATTTCTATATATGGTAATAAATTAACCAAAATCTTTCAGTCTCATTATTGACAGTTGGTTTCTTCTTTTCCCTTAAACTTTTCTACAGGTCCCTGCATAATTATTTTGAGAGAAGTTTCAAAAGAATACTAGTCTCAGTAAAGAGCATTACCAAGTATTTTTGATGAATCCTATTTCAGGGAATAGCCATATGGGCAGGTTTCTCAAGTTTGAGCCAATATTGCCACTATAAAGAGATCCTGCTCATTCTGTGGAACCAAGACAGGATTCCAAGACTCAGTTTAGTAGATGACAGCTAACACCTCTTTGTTTTCTGCTTTAACTATGTCTAGATATCAGTTTTCCAAACTACATTTGTATAAACTCTAATGAAATGCTATCTAAATAATTTCTTGTTCAGATTGACCCTGTATAGTACAGAAAATACAGTATATAGAAATGCCTAAATATGAATTAATGAATCAATAGGAAAAATTTATAATAGTGACTTTGAAGAATAGAAATATGTAGTTAAATTTGCCTTACTTACAAAATTACTGAGATCTGTAGTTAAAAGTGAAACAGAGTACTTTTACCAGTACCCTTATTATTTATGACCATGTGACTATTTACTGAATTCATTAAGTATCCATATTTCAGATAAGAGCTGTACTATTTTTGCATGTTTGGGGCCTAAATGTCTTTTCAGAAAACTAGCATGGTATACGTTCTATAGTTAATGAAAACCTACAGGTCATAATCAATATTTCCTTCTCCCAGGTCCAGTACACTCAAAAACATATTTATTTAAAAAATAAGTAAGAGGGTATCTCCAGATGTTAAGTTTCTATTCACAAATTCAGTATAAATGAATCATCTCATTCTGTCTCTAGACATAAAGTAGTTAATAACAAGTTTGTAAAGGTATAAAAAATGATTCCTGACATATAAATGTGATTGAGTTGTGATTTAACCAACATAGCTTTAAAATATCTCTAGATAGATGTTAGCTGTCAAGCCCTAGAACTGTCAAGTGTCATATTCTTTTAGTTTTGGTAACCAAGATACAGAGTTTTTATGTATTAATAATTGTATCTCATGGCATCCATGGAAAAAAAAGAGCAAGAAACACAAACCATAAAATGAATGACATCGAAACAGAAAATTGCTGCATACAACTAGGTGGTCAAATCATGCTTTAGAGATACTTAACTTTCAAGGAGGTAAACAGCAAATTGACACCATGTCTTGTCATCATAATTGGTAAGCATGGCTATAATCTGCCTGTCAAAAGTATAAGTTAAATAACAGCATTAAAACAAAACAAAACAACTCTTTACTTTGAGGTAAATAATAATATCAACTACACAACATGGTTTTATCATATTTGAACAAATGAGACATAGTGTACCATATTTATAGCCTCAAATGGTAAAATGCCTTATGAATATTTTCTCAGTGTCCTGACGCCCTCCCTAAAATTTCCTCTTCATATTACTTTACCAAGCTCTTCCCTATTCATGTGAAATCTTTTCTTTCCCTCAAAGAGGTGTGATGCTTCTCTTTGATGCTCCCACTGTATTGTATGCATGCCATTATTAATATGATTCTCATTTTGATGTAAATTCTCAATTTATTTTCCTCATTATATCATAAACTTGATAAGGATTATGCCTTATTGATATGTGTCCCCAGTGAATAAATCCTAATGTTTGTTTAATTGAATAGTCTATTGGTAGTCTTTTTGGATAATTTATATTTTCTTAATATTTTTTCTTTTTAGCTTATTTATTTGTACAGGGCATATGACAGCTGATTGTCACCTTTTAAGAAGTTTTTCTGGTCATAGTGTCTTTATACATACTTATCCCCTACTGTGCTAATGAAACATAGAGAATGTTTTAAAATGAAAGTACTCATAGGATGGACTTTGTTACAAATGATAAATAATTTTTCACCCATTGGAAAATATAACTGTATGATAAAATACAATTCTTTACTAAGTAAGAATGCAAATTTCTATATAAGCCAGTTTATTTATATTTCTCAAACAAGAACAGTAGGATTTTGTTTGACTTAATTTGTGTAAGCTAAAATACATTTAATTATGCATCTGTGGTTTAATTATCATCAGGAAGTTAAAGAACTTGTATTGTCGTACAACAACAGCATAATTGAGAAATCAATACTAGAAACCTTAGAAAATCTTCACGGGCAGATTGCAGGATTTTCATTTAAAAATGACACAGATTGGATTAAAGAGCAACAGAAAACAAAAAAACTTGTCTTTGACTGCTGAGAAGTTGTATTCTGTTAAAGCCAGTGTTGCTTAAAATATGGCAAAATAATTTTCAGTGCAGTCTACAGCAGTGAATTATTTGCACAGTTACAGTGGTTTCCAAATAAAAAATTTGTGCAACTTAATGCATTGGTTCAGGTTCTAATAAACTAAATAATATTTGATTGGGTAATTAAATCTTCTAATCATTTGCTCGGTAAATGCATTATAGGAGTTGGACCATATATGAGCATACTAAAAGCAAGAGATAGTGTCCAGCTTGTTTTTCACTATTCCAATAAAATGTTATACTTCACTGAATAATCCATGCTTTCTTTGGTATTTCTTTTGCATGTGTAGTTTCTTCTAGTGAACTGCCTTCACCTCCCATTCTATTCCCTCTTATCTCTTATTGCTCTGATACCAATTTACAAAATCCCTCAGGTTTTGGCTCAAACATTTGTAACTCAAGTGTCAAACATGCCTATAACCCATACTCTGCTGCAAGATTATTGTCCATTCTAAGAGACTTTTCCTGCTTGATTTCACTTGCCTCTCATTGCCAGGTTCTGGCAGCCCAACACTGGTTCACATTTGGAACTCAATTCTCTTTTGTTGATCTACACACACACACACACACTTTTATACTGATTGTTAAGACATCTCTCTTTCAAAAAAATCTTTTAATTTTTTTATGTACAGAGCTTTAATCTGTTGATTTATTACCTGGCCCTTTGACTTGCTCCTGTTACTTGCCAGCAGTTGCAAAAATCATTCCCTCTCATTATTTTGGGATGTGATTCTAGTGACTAAGCATAAATTCACCTGCAACCTTTCTTTCAATCTTGCTACTAGGTTTGCCAAACCATAGGCTTTCTTCTCCATGTCCCAGCTTTAGAAATAGCCTGAGAGTATTTGAGAAGTGATGAGATTGATATGAAGTTCCATTCCCCAATGAAACATGATTTCAGCTCCTCTCCATGAGTCCCCATACTTAAAATTTGGCAGTAACTAAATCAAAGCAAATTGGAAGTGGTCAAACAGGAGATGGCAAGAGTGAATATCGACATTCTAGGAATCAGCAAACTAAAATGGACTGGAATGGGTGAATTTAACTCAGATGACCATTATATCTACTACTGTGGGCAGGAATCCTTTAGAAGAAATGGAATAGCCATCATAGTCAACAAAAGAGTCTGAAATGCAGTTCTTGGGAGCAATCTCAAAAATGACAGAATGATCTCTGTTGGTTTCCAAGGCAAACCATTCAATATCATGGTAATCCAGTCTATGCCCCGACCAGTTATGCTGAAGATGCTGAAGTTGAACGGGTCTATGAAGACCTACAAGACCTTTTAGAACTAATGCCCCCAAAAGATGTCCTTTTCATTAGAGGGGACTGGAATGCAAAAGTAGGAAATCAAGAAACACTTGGAGTAATAGGCAAATTTGGCCTTGGAGTACAGAATGAAGCAGGGCAAAGGCTCATAGAGTTTTGCCAAGAGAACGCACTGGTCATAGCAAACACCCTCTGCCAACAACACAAGAGAAGACTCTACACATGGACATCACAAGATGGCCAACACTGAAATCAGATTGATTGTATTCTTTGCAGCCAAAGATGGAGAAACTCTATACAGTCAGCAAAAATAAGACCAGGAGCTGACTATGGCTCAGATCATGAACCCCTTATTGCCAAATTCAGACTTAAATTGAAGAAAGTAGGGAAAATTACTAGACCATTCAGGTATGACCTAAATCAAATCCCTAATGATTATAGAGTGAAAATGAGAAATAGATTTAAGGGACTAGATCTGATAGACAGAGTGCATGATGAACTATGGATGGAGGTTCGTGACACTGTACAGGAGACAGGGGTCAAGACCATCCCCATGGAAAAGGAATGAAAAAAAGCAAAAGGTCTGTCTGAGGAGGCCTTACATAGCTTTGAAAAGAAGACAAGTGAAAAGCAAAGGAGAAAAGGAAAGATATATACATTTGAATGCAGAGTTCCAAAGAATAGCAAGAAGAGATAAGAATGCCATTTTCAGTGATCAGTGCAAAGAAATAGAGGGAAATAATAGAATAGGAAAGACTATAGATCTCTTCAATAAAGTTAGAGATATGAAGGGAGCATTTCATGCAAAGATGGGCTCAATAAAGGACATAAATGGTATGGACCTAACAGAAGCAGAAGACATTAAGAAGAGATGGCAAGATACACAGAAGTACTGTACAAAAAAGATCTTCATGACTCAGATAATCACGATGGTGTGATCACTCACCTAGAGCCAGACATCCTGGAATGTGAAGTCAAGTAGGCCTTAGGAAGCATCACTACAAACAAAGCTAGTGGAGGTGATGGAATTCCAGTTGAGTTATTTCAAACCCTGAAAGATGATGCTGTGAAAGTGCTGCACTCAATATGCCAGCAAATTTGGAAAACTCAGCAGTGGTGACAGGACTGGAAAAGTTCAGTTTTCATTCCAATCCCAAATAAAGGCAATGATGAAGAATGCTCAAACTATTGCACAATTGCACTCATCTCAGCAGCAGCAGCAGCAGTAACAGCAGCAGCAGCAGCAGTAACAGCAGCAGCAGCAGCAGTAACAGCAGCAGCAGCAGCAGTAACAGCAGCAGCAGCAGCAGCAGCAGCAACAGCACATGCTAGTAAAGTAGTGCTCAAAATACTTCAAGCCAGGCTTCAGCAATATGTGAACTATGAACTTCCAGATGTTCAAGCTGATTTTAGGAAAGACAAAGGAACCAGAGATCAAATTGCCAACATCAGCTGGATCATCAAAAAAACAAGAGCGTACCAGAAAAACATCTATTTCTGCTTTATTGACTACACCAAAGCCTTTGACTGTGTGGATCACACTAAACTGTTGAAAATTCTGAATGAGATGGGAATACCAGGCCACCTTACCTGCCTCTTGAGAAATCTGTATGCAGGTCAGGAAGCAACAGTTAGAACTGGACATGGAACAACAGACTGGTTCCAAATAGGAAAAGGAGTACGTCAAGGCTCCACATATTGTCACTGTGCTTATTTAACTTATATGCAGAGTACGTCATGAGAAATGCTGGGCTGGATGAAGCACAAGCTGGAATCAAGATTGTTGGGAGAAATATCAATCACCTCAGATATGCAGATGACACCACTCTTATGGGAAAAAGTAAAGAACTAAAGAGCCTCTTGATGAAAGTGAAAGAGGAGAGTGAAAAAGTTGGCTTAAAGCTCAACATTCAGAAAACGAAGATCATGGCATCTGGTCCCATCACTTTATGGCAAATAGTTAAGGAAACAGTGGAAACAGTGATTTGAGGGAAGCAAATGCTTTATTTTCATTGCCCAACAAGGAAGAAGCGATTCATTTATGATACATTTCCAACAACATGAACAGTGCCTGCTATATATCAGGAATCAGAAACCCAGTAGTTGAACACACTCAATTGAGTTTTTAAATCACATGTTTTCCTAAAAACCACTTGTGGAAAATAAAAACTTGGTATGATTCCTTATGGAATCATAAGTACATGCAAATTAAGTACATGCAAATTAATATATAAAGCATCAAGTTACTGGCATTTTATATGTATTCAATTTTTTTTTAATTTTTATTTTTTAGTTTGTTTTGCTTTACAATACTGTACTCATTTTGCCATACATTGACATAAATCAGCCATAAGTGTACCTGAGTTCCCAATCCGGACCCCCCCTTCCCCCTCCCTCCCCACACCATCCCTCCAGATCATCCCCGCCCATCAGTCCCAAGTCTTCTGCATCGAACCTAAACTGGCAATCCGTTTCCCTTATGATATCATACATGTTACAATGCCATATTCCCAAATCCTCCCACCCTTTCCCTCTCCCACAGAGTCCAAAAGGCTGTTCTACACACCTGTGTCTCTCTTGCTGTCT
>SJYA01001413.1:519844-604113 GCA_006410615.1 Neotragus moschatus | reverse complement strand
TGCATTAAGTTCCAATACATTTGCCATTATTCCCAGTTCTCTATTCTGCCCCATTTCTTTGTCTGTCTACATATACTACTTAAATCATTACAGTATTATATTATATATTGTATTTAAAAATAGGGAGAGCTACATTCCTCTTGTTATTATTTCATATAATTTAAATATTTTCTCTTGATTTTCAGTTTTTTAATACTATTAGCATTTCCCTTCCTTCTCCTTTTCCAATCCCCTTCCCAACTTGTGTCAACTCCAAATATTATGCTGAGGTAATATTTCTTCCTTTATGAATTCAATATCTTGATCTCTACACTACTTAAAATAATATGTTTATTAATTCAAGATTTAATCATTTCTCACTTAACTTTTTATATTTTCTCATTTGCATGGGCTTTCCATGTGGCTCAGCTGGTAAAAAATCTGCCTGCAATGTTGGAGATCGGAGTTCAATCACTGAGTTGAGATCCCCTAGAAAAGGGAAAGGCTACCCACTCCAATATTCTGGCCTGGAGAATTCAGGGTTGCAAAGAGTTGGGCATGACTGAGCAGCTTTCACTTTCACTTTCTTTCTTTGCATGACACAGTTGAGTTTGCTTTCTATTTGAAGTATTATTGTCATAAACATTGTTTGGTTTCTTTTTCCTATAGTGATGAATTGATCTCATTATTTTTGGAGAAAGAAGAAACATTACCACTCGCATCTTATAGTTTTGTCATTTTATCTACTGAATAAAACGTTTATCATTCCTCTTGAAGCCCTGGTGGCTCAGACGGTAAAGTGTCTGTCTACAATGCAGGAGACCTGGGTTCGATCCCTGAGTCGAGAAGATCCCCTGGAGAAGGAAACGGCAATCCACTCCAGTACTCTTGCCTGGAAAATCCCATAGACAGAGAAGCCTGGTAGGCTACAGTCCATGGGCTTGCAAAGAGTCAGATAGGACTGAGTGACTTCACTTTCACTTTTCATTCCCCTTGAAGGCATTCATCTTGAAACTGTCAGTGACTTTCTGTTTTAATTCAAACCTGTTGCATTTTAAACCAGTGACAGGGATTTCTAGGAAATTTAAATGTTTCTCTATGAATACCATCCCCATTTTGTTTTAAGTATGTTATCACTAACTTTTCCTAAATAGTTATGTTGGAAACTAACTTAAACCAATTGCTCATTAGTGATTCTCTCACAGTATTGTATCAGATTATATTGAAGATAAAATCATGTATTAAAGGAGGATTTATTAACAAGATGGCACAGAGCAGTTTGTAAAAGCTCTTTTGTAAGTTTTCTGTAAGTCTGTTCTGTGTTCTTTAAGTGTAATGACCACTAACTTGAACTCAAGGGATATCTGACAACATTCTAGAGGCCATATGCTCCTATCCTTACAATTGGCATTAGGCAACCAGAAATCCTTCAAAGTGAGATTTATTCAGGAAGCAAACTTGGGTCACTATTTTTAAGATTAGAGACTACAAGTGTCAGTCTCTGATGTAACTACCCAAGGCACATGTCTTGAATATATTATTTTCATCAGTGATAACCCATTTTTAAATATAATTTTATGTTTTAGAGCAGTTTTAGATTCAAAGCAAAGTTAAGCAAAAAGTGCAGAGACGTTCCACACAGTCCTCCTCTCCACAAATGGACAGCCTGTCTCACTGTAACATCCTGCAGTCATGTGTGCGTGCCTGGTCTCTTCAGTCATGTCTGACACTTTGCGACCCCATGGACTGCAGCCCACCGGGCTTCTCTGTCCATGATATTCTCCAGGTGAGAATATTGGAGTGTGTTGCCATGTCCTCCTCCAGGAGATCGTGCAGACTCAGGGATCGAACCCAAGTCTCCTGTGTGTCCTGCATCGCAAGTATATTATTTACTGCTGAGCTACTGGGGAAGCCTCAACATCCTGCATAGGGTAGTACATTTGTTTAAACAACAAATAAAAATAAATAAAATTCTGATCCTTAAAACTGTAAGAACCGGATAATCATCAGATTTTTTATTTTAGCAGTCTTGGATGTTAGAAAGGAAATTCTTCATGTTTTCAAGAAAAATGAGTTTATTTTGTAGTGCAGGATCTGGGGGTTCACACATCATAGTTCCCAGATCCCCAGGCCAAATTATCTACAGTAAATGTCTCCAAGTGGGATGCACTAGTGGAAATTTTGTTGGAGTGGAAAGTAGAGAAATGATTCTGTCTTCTTGCCTTTTTTTTCCTCTCATGGTTTTTCTGGCTTGAAGAACAGTAGCAGCAATAACAGTGTTCATGACAGTGAGAGTCACAGATACAGCTACAAAGGGTAACAAGAGCTGGGAATGCTGGCTCTTTATTTCTTGCTCAGGCCATGTGGTTCCCAGCAAAAGTAGTAGTGTCCTAGACATGCCTGCTTGTCGATTCCATATTAGGCAACATGACTTCAACAGAGCTGTTAGCATTATCACACACAGATCCTGGGCTTCATATTTACTTGTTTGTAGAAGTGACTAATTTTTAATAATGTTCCTTCTCTTTTGCTCCTCTAATCCTTCCAAATCATATTATCTGATTATGCATTAAAATCCTCCTATTTGAAATACATAAAATGGTTTCTGATTTTAAATAGATCGTAACAGTTGTGATGGGAAAACGCTGATACTTAAATCCTAGTAAAAGATAGCTATAATCCACATAAAAGATAGCTATAGACTATGCTTTTTTATGCAAATATTGATGCAGATGTTTAAAATAAAATAATATTAGCTATTAGAGAAAAACACATTAAAATGAATAAATAATGATTAAATCAGATTAATTTCAGTAATCCAGGGGTGGAACAAGATTATAAAATCCATTAATATAGCTAATGTTTTAAGTAGGTATAAGGAGAAAAATGTATATCATTTCCATGAAAAGTTCTACACAAAATTAAATACTTTTTTCTAATAAAAACACTCAATAGAGGAGTAACTGACTGAATGCTATTCCAATGTGAATAATCAAAAACTTAAATAATGGGAAATGCTGGACCAGTTTCTGTTAAATTCAGAGAAAAGGGAAACGAGCTCATTATTACTTCAGTTTTTACTATTGTACTGAAGATATTAAAAAATAAAATCCAATAAGAGGAAATGATTAGAGGCATGAGTTAGAAAGAAAAAAGGCAAGACTATCTCTATATGCAGATGTGATAGTTTACATGGAAAACTACAGAGAATCAAAGAGAAGGGGAGAGAGAGAGGGCAAGGGAGGGAAAGAAGGGGGTGGGGAGAGAGAGAGAGATGAAACTGAAGTAGCAATATAAGACAAATATTTTAAACTTAAAGGTCCTTATGATGGTTAATTGTATATATTAACTTGGCTAGTCTATGCTACCGAGATATTTGGTCTAACATAATTCTAGATGTTTTTGTGAAGATAATTTTTACATGAGGATAATATTCAAATCAGCAAATTTTGAATATGTTTATATAGATGGTCCTCGTCAATCATTTGGAGGCCTAAATAGAAAGTCTGACTTCTTCTGAAGAGAAAGGAATTCTGCCAACAGACTGACTTTCCATTCAAGCTGCAACGGTAACTCTTCCTGGGGTCTTCAGTCTTACAACATATTCTGCACATTTTGAATTTGTCACCTCCATGGTCATGTGCATCGATTCCCTAAAATCTCTCTGTGTACCTGTATCCTGTTAGTTCTCTTTCTTTGGAGAACCCTGACCAACATAGGCCTCATATATAAAATTAATACCCAGTTAGAAATAATAAATTATGAAAGGACCCATTACAGTCAAAAGGTAATATCCCTAGGTAATAGTCCTGTGAATATACTTATCAAGAAAGGTACAATTTAAAAGACAAGAACTATAAAACACTCCTGAGGGACACAGAAGTGGACTTAAACAAAAAGAATGGATAAGATGATATAATATCATAGAGACCTTCCTTCTCCAGGGGATCTTCCCAAGCCAGGGGTCGAACCCAGGTTTCTTGCATTTCAAGTGGATTCTTTTACCAGCTAAGCCACAAGGGAAGCCCAAGAATACTGGAGTGGGCAACCTATCCCTTCTCCAGCAGATCTTCTCCACCCAGGAATCAAACCAGGGTCTCCTGCATTGTAGGCGGATTCTTTACCAACTGAGCTATCAAGGAAGCCCACAGAAATGTTGGTTTGCCTCAAGTCAGTAAGATTTGATGCAATCACAGTAAAAATATCAGCTTTTATTTTGGTATGGCGATAGATAAGTTGATTCTAAAGTTCATATGGAAAAACGAATAATCACTAGTAATGAAATTTCTTTAGAAAGCAGTATTGAAAGGGATTAATTAAATTGACTATTATAATTAAATCAACATCTGTAATTATGAGTACAGAAAAGGTCAGTTTTCTTTCCAACCACAAAGAAAGGCAATGCTGAAGAATATTCAAACTAACACAATTGCACTCATTTCACATGCCAGTCAGGTATTGCTCAAAATCCTTCAAAGTAGCTTCAACAGAACTTGAATCAGGAACTTTCAGATATACAAGCTGGATTTAGAAAAGGCTGAAAAACCAGTGATTGAATTGTCAACATCCTGGATCATAGAAGAAGCAAGAGAATTCCAAAGTCATCTACTTCTACTTCATTGACTATGATAATTTGATTGTGTGGATCGCAGCAAACTGGGGAAATTTCTTAAAGAAATGGTAATACCAGACCACCTTACTTGTCTCCTGAGAAACCTATACACAGAACAAGAAGCAACAGTTAGAACTGGACATGGAAAAATGGACTAGTTCCAAACTGGGAAAGGAGTACATCAAGACTGTATATTGTCACCCTGCTTATTTAACTTATATGCAGAATACATCATGCAAAATGCCAATATGGATGACTCACAAGCAGGAATCAACACTGCTGGGAAAAATATCAGATATGCTACCTCAGATATGCAGATGATACCATTTTAATGGCAGAAACTGAAGAGGAACTAACGAGCCTCTTGATGAAGGTGAAAGAGGAGAGCGAAAAAGCTGGCTTAAAACTTAACATTCAAAAAAACCAAGATCATGGCATCTGGTTTTATCACTTCATGGCAAATAGATGGGGGGAAAGTGGAAACAGTGACAGATCTTATTTTCTTTGGCTGAAAAATCACTGAGGACAGTGACTGCAGCGACAAAAGATGCTTGATTCTTGGAAGAAAATCTATGACAAACCTAGAAAGCATATTAAAGCCCAGAGACATCACTTTGCTGACAAAAGTTCTTATAGACAAAGCTATGGTTTTTCCAGTAGTCATGTATGCATTGAGAATTGGACCATAAGGAAGGCTGAGTCCCGTAGAATTGATGCTTTTGAACTGTGTGGTGCTGGAGAAGACTTTAGAGTCCCCAAAGGGACTCTTTGGTAAGGAGATCACACCAGTCAATTATGAAGGAAATCTCCACCCTGAATATTCATTGGAAGGACTGATGCTGAAATTGAAGCATACAAGATCAGAAATAAGAACATTCATTTTCACTGTGAATTGTAATAAATGACTGGCCTAGACTGCATCTTAGCTGTTTGAAATAAGATCTACTGGTTCCTTCAAGGACTCAGTCTCAGTTGCCTGTGTGTGTTACTGTAGAAAGTGAAAGTTGCTCAGTCATGTCCAACTCTTTGTTACCCCATGGACTATATAGTCCATGGAATTCTCTAAGCCAGAATACTGGAGTGGGTAGCCTTTCCTTTCTCCAGGGGATCTTCCCAACCCAGGGATTGAACCCAGGTCTCTCGCACTGCAGGCAGATCTTTACCAGCTGAGCCACAAGGGAAGTTCGTTACTGTAGAAGGTCTACTTTAAGTCACTGAGGTTGGATTGACTTCTTCCGTTTGGGACTTGTGAGATATAGAAATACATTCTGTCTACTATCTAACAGTCTGAGTCACTCATGTTGATGCCTATAGTAAGAGCCTGTTCTCTAAGTCTTACTGGAATAAGCTGATAATCAAGCCTACACTGTCCAGAATCACTGTTTCTACTCAGATTTATTATTGCGGTAGGCATGGCAACACATCTATCATCCCACACTGGCCATACAGTGAAAGTGAAAGTAGCTCAGTCGTGTCCGACTTTTTGCAACCCCATGGACTCTCGCATTGCAAGCAGATTCTTTACCAGCTGAGCTGGAGGGGAAGCCCAAGAATACTGAAGTGGGTAGTCTATCTCTTCTCCAGCAGATATTCCTGACCCAGGAATCGAACCCAGGTCTCCTGAGTTTCAGGTGGATACTTTATCAAGAACTGAGCTATAAAGGACTATATATTTGTGATTAAGAAGCTATACTTTGTATTAAACTTGTAACTTCTGCTAGAAGTTGGCCCTTTTGTCTTACAGTGAAGAAGGCCATATTTCATGGGACATTGACTCAACCTAACTCGAAAAATAACTACTGCACAATTGCACTCTCACACGCTAGTAAAGTAATGCTAAAAATTCTTCAAGCCAGGCTTCAACAATATGTGAACCATGAACTTCCAGATGTTCAAGTTGGTTTTAGAAAAGGCAGAGGAACCAGAGATCAAATTGCCAACATCTGCTGGATCATCGAAAAAGCAAGAGAGTTCCAGAAAGACATCTATTTCTGCTTTATTGACTATACCAAAGCCTTTGACTGTGTGGATCACAATCAACTGTGGAAAATTCTGAGAGAGATAGGAATACCAGACCACCTGACCTGCCTCTTGAGAAATCTGTATGAAGGGTCAGGAAGCCACAGTTAGAACTGGACATGGAACAACAGACTTGTTCCAAATAGGAAAAGAAGTGCATCAAGGCTGTATACTGTCACCCTGCAAAGAGTTGGACACAACTGAGCGACTGAACTGAACTGAACTGAACTTGAAAAATTAACTGGATGGACCTNCTGTATGAAGGGTCAGGAAGCCACAGTTAGAACTGGACATGGAACAACAGACTTGTTCCAAATAGGAAAAGAAGTGCATCAAGGCTGTATACTGTCACCCTGCAAAGAGTTGGACACAACTGAGCGACTGAACTGAACTGAACTGAACTTGAAAAATTAACTGGATGGACCTCTGACCCTTGTTGAGACTAACAACAGTGCCTCACTGTTAACACATTAGTAGGTTATGATGTTACTTGTATCTGATGAGCTTTCTCTCATCACACAATTATGGCTCATCGAACTAAACTATGCCATGTTTTCAGCTTTCTGGACCATTTATAATCTGATATCACTATCCTTATTTTCTTTTCATACTGCTCATGGAGTTAGGCCACTCCATAATGGGCTGATAGTCAATGTATTTGAGAGATATTCACATACCCTATCAGCTGCAAACTTGTGGTATTGTTGAGCCCTAGAATTAACTACCCAATGATCAAATCAAAAGAATTTCTGACTCAGTCTCCCTCCCTCTTTATGACCCATAGCCTTAATAAGGCAGAGTGATCACTGAATGCAGACAAAATTCTCTTATTCATAGACAAGATTTTTTTTCTTATCCATCACTTCTGGTTAATGATCAAATAGAAGGGCTAGATAATTATGTAGACTTCTTTGGAAAATTTTGCTTGGCATCTTCACCATTCTTAAGCATGATGCATCTCTCTCCTGGCAGCAAGTCCAGGTCAACTTGCTTGGTATGGCCTTTTGGTGGCAGCCCAATTAAAAGGGATGCTAATGGATATAAATCTAATTCTGGTCTAGCCACATGGATTCTCTTGTTGGAATGACCTAATTCTATATTATAAAGATAATTGCAATTTGGTTCAGTACACTGCTAACTCAGTGCCACATGGTGACCCAGGGTAGGTTACATAATGAGTCTTTGCAAATTTGATAAAAATGCCCTTGTGCCTTTTGTTCTTGAACCACTGCCTCCCTCCAGATGAAAAGTCTAGGTGTCAGTAGTAGATGATTTGAGAAAATTTGGAGATAGAGCTGCTAGGATGAGACATTTATTATTTCACAACCATGAAGCAAGAGGAACAATAACAGTGTCTGGGGAGGAAACACCAAAGATTCTGAAGTTCAGGGAGTGGGAAGCAGTTAATGTTCTTTGTCCCCTAGATCCCAAAGCACAGCCTGATAAAGCAGTCATTTAACAGCAGTTGTAACTGACCTGTTTGCTGCTGGCTTAGCCATCTCCATTCATGTGTGATATAAACAGAAAAAGTCATGCAGACATGCCCACTCCTGGAATATTCTGATGTATTAATATGCAATCAGTGATACCTTCTGAGTTTGGAGTCCTCACTATCCTTGCACTGTACACATACAAACACATACGCCAGAAAAATTTTGTTCAGTTCAGTGGCTACAAATATATGCTTTCTCTTGTACCTGATTGACTCTGGGTTGTATCATGGTGGCAGGAAAACTACAACCATTCAATTCTATGGCCCATGTAGCTTAACCAAATCAATGTAATTGTAACCCAGTTCAGTTCAGTTCAGTTGCTCAGTCGTGTCTGAATCTTTGCGACCCCATGAATTGCAGCACGCCAGGCCTNATGGAAATAGACCAGGAAACAGTGGAAACAGTGTCAGACTTTATTTTTCTGGGCTCCAAAATCACTGCAGACGGTTATTGCAGCCATGAAATTAAAAGACGCTTACTCCTTGGAAGAAAAGTTATGACCAACCTAGACAGCATATTCAAAAGCAGAGTTATTACTTTGCCGATTAAGGTCCGTCTAGTCAAGGCTATGGTTTTTCCAGTGGTCAGGTATGGATGCGAGAATTGGACTCTGAAGAAGGCTGAGCACCGTAGAATTGATGCTTTTGAACTGTGATCTTAGAGAAGACTCTTGAGAGTCCCTGGACTGCAAGGAGATCCAACCAGTCTATCCTGAAGGAGATCGGCCCTGGGATTTCTTTGGATGGAATGATGCTAAAGCTGAAGCTCCAATACTTTGGCCACCTCATGCGAAGAGTTGACTCATTGGAAAAGTCTCTGATGCTGGGAGGGATGGGAGCAGGAGGAGAAGGGGACGACAGAGGATGAGATGGCTGGATGGCATCACTGACTCGATGGGCATGAGTCTGAGTGAACTCCGGGAGTTGGTGATGGGCAGGGAGGCCTGGCGTGCTGCGATTCATGGGGTCGCAAAGAGTCCAACACGACTGAGTGACTGAACTGACTCAAGTGTGATGGAAGTATGCTATGTATTATTATGCCTTTTTAGAACAATAAACTCCTGATTGGTTCCCTCAAACTTCACTCCAGTTTCCTATTTGTTGAAGCTGAAACCTAAAAATGCATTGCTCAGTAGCTCAGCAGTAAAGAATCTGCCTGCAATGCAGGAGACATGGGTTTGATCCTCTGGATTGGGAAGTTCCCCTGGAGAAGGAAATGTCTACCCACTCCAGGATTCTTGCCTAAAGAATGCCTATAGACAGAGAAGCCTGGAGGCTACAGTCCATAGGGTCACAAAGAGTTGGACATGACTGAGCACACACACATGAGTCCACTGTGGGAGGGTTTGGGAATAAATTAGATTCTCACCTGAGAATCTCTGAAGAGTACATGAGAAGGAAGCCAACTTTCTATAATTTGGGGATGTTTCTGCTGACCATGTTGTGGAAATGTGAGACTTTGTTTTTCCTCTGAAATATCTCTCCAGCTTCTTCAGGAGCAGCTGCCCTGTCCCCTTTCTTCTAACAGATTCAGTGGTGGCCTCGGAGAGAGTATCTCTTTTAGTTCTTGATGCTGTATTTTTCTTGGGGGAGTCACTCTTGGAGGTCCACCCTAGTATCTACTCTAGTAAATTCAGTAATTTATAAGCATCTAAATTTATTTCGGATAAAATGTCTAGAGTAGGTTACTCTCTCTTGCACCACAAATGGTGAAGAGATTCTTGGCAGACAAACTCCAACTGATGTCCATACTGTGCCACCGCATGTTTGAGAAACATCCGTATCTCTTCTTGATATAATCTATGACTATTATGGATTGAAAGAGTTTTAGAGATGATGATGATGATTACATTATGTATTAGCTCTGAGCAACTAAGACACTTGACCTAAATTACATAGCAACAATTGCCATATTTCCCTTTTAGAAGTTATTCCAAATAATAAAATCATATCTAACAGTGGCTTATTTTATGATGTATTTCTTGAGAGCAACTATTTATGTTCTCATTTTTGAAATCCAATGAAATGAAGGAGAATAGCTGGTTATAGGTAATGTAAAAGATGGGATGTATTTTTGTGCATGTACTGAAATAAAATTTAAGTTACACTTATACGTACATGATTTTTACTATAAGTATAATTTCCTAGACTCTAAACTTAATTACTTGGCATTTAAAAAATTATAGAACATTGAATCAGTTCAGATAAATATTCTGGCTTCTCTCATTTTGAAGGCATTTTCAGATTTAATAACTAAGTCAGCTAAATGCATTTTTAACTTTACTATTACTCTAGAAAGTGTGGTAAATAATATTTATTGATGTAAGTACAATAGTTATTAAAATGTCAATCATAGCTGTAAAATTATACCAAAAAGTATCTGATAAAACAACTGGATTCATTCTAATTATGCTATGAAAAAGGATGACTGGGAATCAGATCAATTGTCTGAATTTAAAGCCACAAAGAATGTACCTGAGAAAAGGCTATTTGGGAGATTTTCAGACAATTGTTTAAATCAAACTAGTTAAAGTAAAGAGTGTTCTAAGGATCAATTTGTAATTAGTCTCTAAAAATAACGTACTTCCCTTTCCTCCTCCATGGAGTATAAAATGAGAATGACTTATACATTATAAACAATAAAAACATTTAAAAGAAAATTGGTGTAAGCATCTATATTTTATAATGGATGATGAAATTGATGTCAACAATTTAAGAAAAAAATCACTCAAATTTTGTCTATTTCAGTTAAGATCCATCAATGTTAGAAAAATATATGTACTTTTTTATTGGTACTATAATTTTGAACTCTGTTTGGAAAAATGAAGAGAAGTGAGGGGAAAGCACTATATTTGTATTGCAACCCACAGTTATTAATTTTTGACCTTTCTTTTCACCATAGGAAATATGTTATGCCTCCTTGAAATCCATGATAAATTCCTCTGATTCCCTATTATTTTATTATTTTTTTATTTTATTTTATGTTTTTTACTTTAGGAGATATTACAGGAATGGTTCAAAATATAAATATTTGTACTGACAGTTTTATTGAGATATAACTCATATACCATAAAGTTCACCCTTTTACAGTATACAATTCAGTGGTTTTTAGTAGATTCACAAAGCTATGCATCAGTCACCACAATCTAATTTCAGAACATTTCATCATCCGCCCCCAAAAGCCCTATACCTATTTGCAGTCACTCCCCATTTCTTCCTTTCCCACCACTATTAATCTGCTTTCTGCCTCTATAGATTTGTCTATTATGGACATTTTGTATTAAATGGAATTGTACAATGTGAGGCCTTTTGTATCTGGATTCTTTCACTCAGCACAATGTTTTCAAAGTTCACTCATGTTGTATATTGAATCAATATTTCATTTCTTTTTATGGCCAAATAACATCCCATTGTATGAATAACTGGTAACTTATTATTGTTCTGTCCAGTTTATCTTATACCTTTTCTTTCCACCCTTTATCTGATTCTTATCCCCAATATTATATTTCCAGGCCTTTCTCTCATATTTCACACACTCCATAGATAAATCATCAACATAAGATGCTAAGGACAATCTCTGGTCAAGATTTGATACTTTTATCTTTCTAGACCAACATCACACTAGTTTAATTATTATTGTGTAAAATGTGTTTGATTTTGGTAAGAAACTCTTCCTTTTTGGTCTACCTTCTCAGAATTGCCTTCTTTATTTATGTTATTATATTCTTTTGTTTAAAGTTTAGACTAAATTTATAATTTTTATGCCCCAAATCCTATTGGACTTTTAATTGGAATTTTATTGACTGTATAGACCAGTTTTGGAAAATGATGTTTCCAGTGTTACACTGCTAGCATTTCTAATCCATTAACTTCATTTACCTCTCCAAGGTTTTCTTTTCTTAATTTGATTGAATTTCTGAAAAGGTACTTTGCATTTCTGTTAGGTTATTTACTGATAATTTATATCTGGGAGGCTATTGTAAATGCAACTTATACCTGCTTTCAGTTTTCTAATTAGATATTCCCTGTGTTAGAGCAGACAGCTCTTTTGCTATGCCTGGACCTCAGTTTCATTTACCATCTTGTGTGCCCAGTCCTGGGCTTCATGAATGCTTGGCTGCTCAAGGCTCAGCTCTGAGACTTTTCAGAAGACTGTTCCACTATCCCTTCCCTCTCCCTCAATGGAGAACTTAAGGTGAACACTTTTGCAGACCTAGGCATATCACAGCCAATGGCTGTCTAGAATGGAATCACACAACCAAAGTTACACTGAATGAGATTTAATTTAAACACTGGACTTTCTTGTGGCATTAGTTTAAGGCTGTGTGACCTTTCCTGCTTTTGGTATTATGAACGACTTTAGAGAACAAGGAAGCAAACCACCTTTTCGGGGGAGGAAAGAAAAGCTTGTAATTTGTTGTTGGGAAGATGTAGGTGGGATAATTTCTATTACTCTGAAAAGTGGATGAAAAATGGGAAAGGTGAGGAGACAAATCTGGAAATTTGAGAACACTGGAAGAAGTTAGGAGTGTATTGATACTCTTCAGTGCTTGGGAAAGCAAATTGATTACCAAAATGTAGTAAAATTCTCAGACAGTATTAATATGAATCATAGTCAATCTCATCTATTGGGTTGGCCAAAAAGTTTGTTTGGGTTTTTCCATAAAGTCTTATGGAAAATGAACTTTCTGGCCAACCCTATACATGTGTGAAAGCTCAGAATATATTAGTAACACAATAGCAGAAGGAAGATTATAAAAGATCTTGGCAATGGCCTGATTCTGTACTCCATCCCTCTCTCTGAATAACAAGTCTGACACACCTGTACCAGTTTTCGTTATTCTCTGAATTCAGGTTTCCTGGGGCCTCAGAATAACTTTGACTCTAAGCTGATAGCTAGTGAGAGTCCTGGCTCACAGAACCTTCCAACTGCTCACAAACTTGTAAAGCTCCATTATATCCTTTGATGATCAAAACTCTGTGCCAAAGTAACACATATTTTTATTGTGTCAGCTGTGTGTGTTAGTCACTCAGTCACATCCAACTCTTTACGACCTCATGGACTATAGCCCACCAAGCTCCCCTGTCCATGGAATTTTCCAGGCAAGGATACTGGAGTGGGTTGCCATTTCCTTCTCCAGGGAATCATCCCAACCCAGGGAGCAAACCTGGGTCTCCTGCATTGCAGACAGATGCTTTACTGTCTGAGATAAAATCTTTATTTAGCCCCACATTGTCCATAATAGCCATCTGACATTTTTGTGCCCAGGGCTGTAACCTGGGTTTTCTGGCTTATATTTTGTCTTCTCTAATTATTTAGTATTTGCTATTTAGTATTTGCTAAGCTAGTCATTGGAGAAGGAAATGGCAATCCACTCCAGTACTATTGCCTGGAAAACCCCATGGATAGAGGAGCCTGGTAGGCTACAGTCCATGGGGTCACAAAGAGTCAGACACAACTGAGCGACTTCACTTCACTTTAAGCTAGTCGTAGGAGATGTGCTTGCTTTTTTGTTTCCTTAAACTCTGAACTTCCTGTTTAAACTTTCATGTCTATTGAATTCTCTACTTAGTACATTTTTTTTTTCTAAATTTGGTTTTGTTTTGCTTTATGCTATTTTACTGTTCTTCCCTTGGCTGAATCTCATCTGACCTCTACTGAACCAATAAAATAAAAACAAATAAGTGCTATTTGTAAGTACACTCTTTTCCCACAAAGCTTATGTAAAATTGCCTGAAAGGAAAGAAACTAAAGAGGGATTTCGGGTCCTTGTTAATTTACATTTAATTTTAGCTTCAGAGATTCTTAAAGGCAGTGGTTATGTCTGCATGTGAATAGGGATATTTAATCAGTCTAGGCTGTCAGGTTGATAGTAGTGCTTATCAAGAAATTAGAGAAAAATGTGCTACCAAGTCCATCCTCCTGCCATAGAAGGAGCAACAAATCAGATATGGAAAGTCAAACACTATGATTAAAAAGCTCATCTGCCCTAGGGAGTCTTTCATATATATATTTAATATGCAGCTTGAGTGTACTACTATGAAGACAGCTTTTTGTATGTGTTAGAGATTTTAATTGCAATACCTCTTGCATCTAGACTGCAGATTTTCCTTTTTAAGGAATGCTACTGATTAGTATTTTAAATCTTGAAAAGCAGAGAGTCATGTTGAAGGAAGATTTTGGTGACTTTCAAACAGATATCTTTCACTAGAAATGTTGGGAAAGTACCACTTTAAGATACATCATATATAAAGTTTATATTTCAAAGTCTTCAGTTTATGAGAGTGTTTGTATCTTTTCTATTTAATTTTATTTACTATATTCTAATAGTCTTATCTTAGGCACAGAAATGAATATTTCACTCTGCCATCATGAGTGTTTTTAAAATGTTCTTTTAAATGCACATCAGTTTTAAGGTTTTAGCCATGAATAACAATAATTATGTTTGACAGTATCTTACTGGAATGTTTTAAGCTACATTGGTCTGAACTATATTCTGAATCTTGGAATAGCATAAAAGCAATTTTTCTTCTCTTGGCTCAGTCCAGTTCCACTTTGGCCTGGTCTTCTTATCAGGGAATCTGGGGAATCCTTGAGAGTCTCAGAGTCTTCTGACAATCTCTCAGACTATGAACTGTCAATAAATTTGGCTGTTTCAATTAATTCTGATATATTTGAGTTCTTAGATCCAGTGATTCTTTCTAAGGAATTTATCAGCTAAGGTCTAGAAGGCCCTTGTCTTAGCAGCCACACTTTACCTGGTAAGGTCTGTAACCTCTATTCTCACACAGAATCTGGTTGTTCTCCCAGCATTGGAACCAGAAGGGAAGATTTTGTTTGTTTGTTTGTTTTTTATCTAAGAAGCTTGTTTCCTTTTCACTACATAATATCTCTTGAACTCTAATCTGCACCAAACCTCAGAGATATAACTATTTCTCTTTATTGAAAAAGGAGCTAAATTACTTCTTCTTCCTTTATTCCATCAGAAATTTGCTTAATATAAAACTGTCTCTGAAACTGAGCTGCTGACTATCTCATGGGACTCAGAGATAAGTGGAGTATGTGGCCTGCCAAATAAGAGGCTCCTGTATATACATCCCAGGCTTTCAGTTGAAAAACTCCCAGAGATAAATGCAGGGAACACTGTTGATTCAAATTATGTCATCTGTCATAGAGACTGAATGCATATATGCATACTAAGTTGCTTCAGTCATGTCAGACTCTTTGGACTGTAGCCATCAGGCTGCTCTGTCCATGAGGTTCTCCAGGCAAGAATGCTGGAGTGGGTTGCCATGGCTTTCTCCAGGGGATCTTCGCAACCCAGGAATCAAACCCTTATTTCCTGTGGTTACTGCACCGCACACAGATTCTTTACTGCTGTGTCACCTGAGAAGCCCGGGGAGACTGAAGGCCAGTTTCAAATCAGTTTAATCCATATTAGATTAGGCTTATAAGATTTTCCTACCATAGCTTCTGCTGAAATTGAAAAAAAAAGTCCCTCGAGAAAAGTAAAATAAGCTCTATATAATCATTAAAAGATTTTGGGCATTCAAAATTATTGAAAAACATGAGGAAAAATGATGTTAGAAACTGACTCAAAAGAAGCACAGATGTGACGCAGGAGTTTTTGTACATGAATAAAATAACTAATTAAGATGTTCAAGAGATTAAATGACATGTAATTTTTTGAGAAAAGAACAATTAAATGACAGTTTTATCATTGAAAACAAAAATACAGCAGCTAATACTGGAAACAGTAGCAGGATTTTGCAGAAGATTCTACAGGTGATGAGAGAATTCGAGAACTAGAAATGAGACCAGAGTATGATATCCATTTTGAAGCACATATATAAAAGTACAAAAAAGATAAAAAAGGTATAAGAGACATATAGTATAAGGGACAGTTTCAACATATATTTAACTAGTTTCAGAAAGAGAGGAGAGAGTGACTGAAGCATGTATTTGAAGAGATAATAACTGACAATTTTCCAAAATTGGTGAAAGACATAAAGCCACAGATTGAAGATACTCTGAAAAAGCCAATAAGGAACCATGCCTAAAATAACATAGTAAAACTTCCTAAAACCAAAGATAGAGAAAAATGTTGTCTTTAAATGAGCAGCTCTAATACTGATATGATGCAATGGAACTGTCAAAAAAATGGAGGCTAGAAAAGTATGGAATTATATCTTTAAATTAATTAGAGAAATAAAATGCTGGATTTTTTTTTTTGCTAAGCAAATTGTTCAGTAATTAAGGCAAGTTAAGAAGTTGTCACAGAAAAAACACTTAAGAAGTCTTCAGCAAAACATATGTGATAAAGGAAATACTAAAAAGCATTCTTCACACAGAAAAAAAATGATCCAGATAGAGTTAGAGGTGTAGTGGGTGATTAAGAACAATAGAAAGGGTAAATACTTATAAAAAAAAGACATACTTAGCAATATAAATGAAAAATATTAATACCTCATGGAGTTTAATAATGAGGATTAAGATTAAACACAATAATTATACAAATGTGATATGGTATAAATGAACCTAAATTATTTCAAAGGCCTTTTATTGTCTAGATGAGGTAAAGATATACAAGTATATTAAACTTTAATCAGTGAATAATGCATATATTTATGCTTAGGATTTCCTATAAAATAATAATAAAAACGCAAGGGAATTTATAAGGGAAAACAGAATAGTAGAAATAGTTAAAGCAGAATTCTTCAGCTTTGACTGTACTGATGTTTTGAGACAGATAATTAACTGTTCTGTGCATTGTAAGATGTTTAACAGGATCCCCTGCCTCTACCCAGGTGGTAAAGCATCTGCCTGCAATGTGGGAGACCCGGGTTCAATCCCTAGGTCGGGAAGATCCCCTGGAGAAGGGAACGGCAACACACTCCAGTACTCTTGCCTGGAAAATTCCATGGACTGAGGCTACAGTCCATGGGGTTGCAAAGAGTGAGACATGACAGAGCAACTTCACTTTCTTTCTTTTCTTTCCTGCCTCTACCAATAATGGCTTGTACTATCTTTCCCCTAATATGTAAGATTAAAAAAAAAAAAAAAAAAAAAAACTCTAGATATTGCCGTATGTTCTGTGGGAGACAAAATTACCACCATTTTAACACTTCTGAACTAAGGTAAGCAGTACAGCTAAGGGAAAAAGGCATATAAAAATATTGCATGGGTAGTAAATAAATATTAATATGGCAAATTTAATTTTGAATAATTTTTATTAAGTGTAAACTGGAACTTTCACTTCTAAGTAAAATAAAACAGGTACTGACAGCCATGTTTGGCTGGTACAACTGAATAAACCACAGAAAAATCCAAAATATAAGGTCTTTTTCCCCCATAGGCTATTTGATGAATTTTGGTTTTTAAAGGAAAATGAGTGGTACAGAGTTGGTAAGGTAGACTCTCCACCATCACTAGGTACTTAGTGGGCAAATTCCTGTTAGAAGAAGACCTGCAACATACAGAGGGAATTTTTAATCTATGCATGATAGAGAGAGGCTGAAGAGCCAATCTCAGACTATCCAAGTGATAGACTTATTAATGCTTATTAATATAGAATAGATTTATTAATATAGAATCTCTAAGCTTTCAATCTAAAATCCAAGGAAAGTGAAGAGGAGTAGGACAAACTAGTGGAGAACAAGTTTATCCCATGCTCAAAACATGCTTTTATTTAGGTGTGAGATTTTCCTAACATATGGAAAAGGGAACACCCATAGGTGAAAGTTCTTTTATACCCAATATCTAGGGCATAGTACAAATTTGCTAGACATGTAAAAAGGCAGAAAGCTTTGATATGGATAAGGTTGGAAGAAAAAACACTGTAGCAGACACACAGACAAACCAGTTATTGAGGTTGGGAATTGAGGATCAAAAAAATTGCTGTGATAAATATATAATATATGTAAGAACTTTATAAATGGAAAGATGCATTTTGCTCATGGTTTGAATGATTAAATATCACTATGGAAATTCTTCCCAAGTTGGTCTTTAAATTTAATGTCAGCTATATTAAAATGAAAGTAAGATTTTAAAAATAAAAGTTGACATACTTATTCTAAAATATATATGGAAAAAAATACAGTACAGCTGTAGCAGAAGTGAATTATGCCAACCACTTGAATGAACTTGGCTGCAGTCCATGGGGTCAAAAAACTGTTTATAATAGCCAGGACATGGAAGCAACCTAGATGTCCATCAGTAGACAAATGGATAAGAAAGCTGTGGTACATATACACAATGGAGTATTACTCAGCCATTAAAAAGAATACATTTGAATCAGTTCTAATGAGATGGATGCAACTGGAGCCAATAATACAGAGTGAAGTAAGCCAGAAAGAAAAGCACCAATACAGTATACTAACTCATATATATGGAATCTAGAAACATGGTCATGATAACCCTGTATACGAGACAGCAAAAGAGACACAGATGCATGGAATGGACTTTTGGACTTTGAGGGAGAGGGAGAGGGGGGGAAGGTTTGGGAGAATGGCACTGAAACATGTGTGCTATCGTGTGGGAAATGAATCATCAGTCTATATTCGGTTTATTATTTTTATTAAATTTAAAAAAAATTTAAAAAAAAGAAATATTCACATCAAAAAAAAAATAAAACAAATTAAGTTTAACAATATATCGTTAACAAAACATTCTGAACGTGGGTTTGACCTTTATATGTNAGAGGATTAACTAGTTTCCACAATTCAAACCTATGTCAAAAGGTCTTCCAGTTGCTTGGGAAGAAAAAAGTCCAATAAAATATGGAAATCTGACAATGTAAAAAAAAAAAAAAGTTGGACACAACTTAGCAACTGAACAGCGATTTCTAAGTTAATCAGCATAATTAAATTAATCATTAATCCTCATAATTAAGTTTGGGTCAAATTTTAAAAATCACAAAAACCATGAGGAATGAATGAAAGTGAATTCAAAGCATATCAAAATATGAGATGAATTAAAAATTGGCATTAGACATTTATGGCATTAAAAAGTTATTTGAAGAAAGATGTGTCTAAAAACAACGATCAAAGCCTCTATTAAAAATGGGCCAAAGAACTAAATAGGCATTTCTCCAAAGAAGACATATGGATGGCTAACAAACACATGAAAAGTTGCTCAACATCACTCATTATCAGAGAAATGCAAATCAAAACCACAATGAGGTACCATTAAATGAGATTCCTTAAAAAACTGGAAATTGAACTGCCTTATGACCCAGCAATCCCACTGCTGGACATACACACTGAGGAAACCAGAATTGAAAGAGACACATGTATCCCAATGTTCATCACAGCACTGTTTATAATAGCCAGGACATGGAAGCAACCTAGATGTCCATCAGTAGACAAATGGATAAGAAAGTTGTGGTACATATACACAAGGGAGTATTACTCAGCCATTAAAAAGAATACATTTGAATGAGTTCTAATGAGGTGGATGAAACTGGAGCCGATTATACAGAGTGAAGTAAGCCAGAAAGACAAACACCAATACAGTATACTAACNCCTAGATGTCCATCAGTAGACAAATGGATAAGAAAGTTGTGGTACATATACACAAGGGAGTATTACTCAGCCATTAAAAAGAATACATTTGAATGAGTTCTAATGAGGTGGATGAAACTGGAGCCGATTATACAGAGTGAAGTAAGCCAGAAAGACAAACACCAATACAGTATACTAACACATATATATGGAATTTAGAAAGATGGTAACGATAACCCTGTATGCGAGACAGCAAAAGAGACACAGATGTATAGAATAAACATTTGGACTCTGTGGGAGAAGGAGAGGGTGGGATGATTTGGGAGAATAGCAGTGAAACATGTATACTATCATGTAAAAAACGAATCACTGGTCTAGGTTCGATACAGGATACAGGATGCTTGGGGCTGGCGCACTGGAATGACCCAGAGAGATGATATGGGGAGGGTGGTGGGAGCGGGGTTCAAGATTGGGAACTGATTACACCCATGGCAGATTCATGTCAATGTATGGCAAAATCAATACCGTATCGTAAAGTTAAAAATAAATAAATAAATAAAAGAAAAGAAACGAAAAAGAAATTGAAAAGGTTTTAGTCATATTTACATCTGTACATCTACCTATATACTTACCTCCTTAACTGTATACCTTTCTATCTTTTGTCTACCATTTCTGAATAAGGATTCAGACTGCTGAAAGAATATTCAAAGCAATAGCTATGGCAGTCTATTTCCTCAGATTATTATCTTTTGTAGTGGGCAGGCTTTGTCTTCAGAAGAATGGGTAATATTTTGTTAATTTCAGTGCAGCTGAGTTTTGTTCCTGAGTTTTCTTCTGGGGGAACAATGTATCAGAGAGTGTTATTTCATGGTTAGCTTTTCCTGTAATCCCTCTAGTAAGCTTTTCTGTGGCAAGTAAATCATGTAAACATTCCATTGCTGGCAGGCATTCTCCATAGTTCCTTGTGCTTCTAATTTATTGAACTGTGTCTTCTTCAGCAGCACCTTATGAAAGCTACAACATTAATCAAAGCTACCCTGTCAGGGCCTTATGCCAACAGCATTTGTTCAGCATTGTTATCAACTCTTGTTTTATGGGAGATTAGAGATAATGTTTTTCAGAGCTCTGTGATACTATAATTTAAATGAATATGAAAGTTATAACTGTCTCCAGCCTACCACTATTTCTTAACAATTTTAGTTCAAAAAATGTTATGATCTATGTATTAGCATTATGTACAATATTATCATCAGAAACAAAGAGAAGCTTAAAAAATATTTTTAAATAACTTGAATATTGAATTGTTTGTTACTGCCTACTATGAGCAAACTTTGGAGCAGTTAATATGCTAACCTTGTGTACTATTGGTATATCTTCTGATATGATCATCAGAAAAGTTATGTATTTATTTGGGTCTAATGTTTAAGGCTGTAATTATGCTGAATGCACTATTTATAAGTATACTTATTCTGAACATTATAAGAATTCTTGAAGCTTTCACAAATATAAGGCATAATTGTTGTCAGAATATAATTGAATTCATTTATACAAGTGGCTGATACTGTGGTCTTTTTGTCTTAATACCAAATGGTAGAGCAAAAAGTTATTGCTTTGAAACTTTAAAAAATATGTTTGGGATCTGGACAAAGATAGTAGTTTAGTGAAATAAATGAATAGATTTAAAAGCTTTGGAAGGAAAAGGGTGGCAGATTTTATAGAACAGAATAAGTGTAAGAGTAAATCTGTAAGTTTAAAATGACCTAGAGTTTCTAGTTTTATGTTTATTTTTTTCTTCTTCATTGTTAGTAAACTTAGGGCAGAACAAATTTGACGATGAAGAAAATATATTAAAATTGTGAGAATCTTATAAACAATGCTAGTGAATTTTCTCTTTAAATACATTCAGCTATAAAAGGTATTTCATAATATTCTGTAAACAGTAGTTCTATGTGGTTTTTAAATGTAATCACTGCAGATGGTGACTGCAGCCATGAAATTAAAAGACGCTTACTTCTTGGAAGAAAAGTTACGACCAACCTAGACAGCATATTCAAAAGCAGAGATATTACTCTGCCGACTAAGGTCCGTCTAGTCAAGGCTACGGTTTTTCCAGTGGTCATGTATGGATGTGAGTGTTGCACTGTGAAGAAGACTGAGTGCTGAAGAACTGATGCTTTTGAACTGTGGTGTTGGAGAAGACTCTTGAGAGTCCCTTGGATTGCAAGGAGATCCAACCAGTCTATTCTGAAGGAGATCGGCCCTGGGATTTCTTTGGAAGGAATGATGCTAAAGGTGAAACTCCAGTACTTTGGCCACCTCATGTGAAGAGTTGACTCATTGGAAAAGATTGATGCTGAGAGGAATTGGGGGCAGGAGGAGAAGGGGATGACCGAGGATGAGATGGCTGGATGGCATCACTGACTCGATGGACGTGAGTCTGAGTGAACTTGGGAGTTGGTGATGGACAGGGAGGCCTGGCGTGCTGCGATTCATGGGCCGCAAAGAGTCAGACACGACTGAGCGACTGAACTGACCTGAACTCAACTCAACTTGTGATGCCAATCAGAAGACAATCAAATATTTTTAGACAAGATCCAAAAAATCATATTTGTCACATAATATTCTTCATTCACTATTTCTGCAAGTTTTTCTTGAGAATGATGATCCAGAAAAGTAAGAGATAAGGGAATATTCCTATTCAGAAATCTGTTATACCTAACTGGAACAATTTAGTTATAATTTTTTTATTGCAAATGTTTGGCAAATAACTAAAACTGTTGAAGAAAATATATTAAATAAAACCAAGTATGGTTGATGTGAAACTCTATTTTCTATTATAGGCTCTTTATGGTCCTAGAGGAAGAGTTTGGGAGTTATTACTTCATGCCTAGTTTTCCATTCCCTCATTTGTTCCTTCTCATAGGGAGAGGAATAATTTATCTGATTGTCAAACTGAGAAGAGATTAACATTTCCTGAGCCACACAAAGCCAGAATACATAACTATAGAAAGTTATATGGTATCTAGACAACATAGTCTATAGTCGACATTCTCTCTTTGCTTTATTCTACCCCTCTCTTCATTACCTGCATTATAAGATGGCATCCAGTGTTGTGCGGACCCTTGAACTAAGTGTAGTGATCATAGTAATAAAGATGATAAAATATCTTCATCTGTGACCTTTTTAAGATGAGAAAATTTACTACAAATATTTCATATTGAGTAAAAAGTCAAAGTGTAAATATTATCAACTGCTATTTCAAGTTGGTTTGGCAGCTTTTGATCCAAAAAAACATTTAACTAAAAAAATCACTTGTTTTTATGAATTGGTGTTTTGGGGTTATTCAGGAGTTTTCCTCTCTCAGACAAGTCATTACTTTATAAAGTGAAATTCTGTATTTCAATTTTCTAATTGACTGAGACATTTGAGTCAAAGGTATAAGATGATAAAAGATCCTTAAAGTCATGAGAGATACAACTTATTATGAGAGAGTGGTGCCTCCTCCAAAACATTTGAGTTTATATATATTTTTAAATACCAGAGTACATGGGGAGTAGATAAACTGAATAATCACAGATGGACAAAGAAGAGAGCTTAATTCCCATATACAGTAGTGATTTATTTTGAATCTAACATCTGTCAACATAGGTGATATTATTTATTTGACATGTGACTACATTCCCAAAATGGAAATTTTAAAGACAAGTTACAAGATGTCTGAGAAAAAGCAAAAACAAGAGAGAAGAATTTTTCCTCTGTTTGTTTCATTATTGTTAGTCTGTTTTTAATAAGAACTAATTATCATACACTGTGCCTTTTGCCCAAAGGGACAGTGCCTTATGATTATATTATAATGGATCATTTATGGCCAGCTAAACCTTTGGCATACCACTTGACTTCTCTAGTTATTTTCTTCAAATGCCTATAGATAGGTTTGAGTTAAGCCATTGATTGTTCTTGATATATGTAACTTTCTGATTTTTCTGATGTTTTAAAGATCTGAACTTAAAGTTAGCATATTTGTGTTTCTTCAGATAAAGTATTTTTCACACAAGTATCACTAATTTTTAACAAGTTGTTATTTTCTGGACTGATATTCCATGGTATGGTTTCACAAGTCTTGTGGTATTTGCAGTTTAGTCTTCACACAGTAATAGTATGCTGTATAACAAAGAGTTTTAAAGTGAAACAAGAATGTATTGGATATTTTTCACTATGTATGTTTAGTAGCAGAAATAATAACCAGTAATCTCTTGTGAAATTTTGAGTTGAGACTCTTATTTACCACTGTATAATAAAATACACCTAGGAGATATTATAAATATGCCTAATGGAATGGATATTTAACAGAGCTATATATTAATCATTATCCTTGTAAACACACATTGCAAACACACAGAGCCCAGAATGAGCACTATTAATAAATCATGGATTTTTAATTAAGTTAAAATAATTAATTGCATCTGTTTTCATTGTTCTCCAAGATATAACAGTACATAAATATCTCAATGAGTAGACTTTCTTGATAATGATTTCTTCCTTAGAAATTATGAAAAGCTTTTTTATGATGTTCATAAAATACTTTGCATCATACTCTGAAACAGAGACAGTACTCACTAAATAGGTCAAATCTAGGATTACTATTTCATTAAAAGTAATAATTTAAACATTAGACTGTATAAAAGCCTTAAATTTTCTTAATTCTCATTCAGACTTACTTGCATATCCATAGTGCAAAAGTATGGATAGATATTAAATTTGTTTTTTTTTTTTTATTTTTTTAGTTTGTTTTGCTTTACAATACTGTATTCATTTTGCTATACATTGACATGAATCAGCCACAAGTGTATATGAGCTCCCAATCCCAACCACCCTCCTCCCTCCCTCCCCACACCATCTCTCTGGATCATCCCCGTGCATCCTGCATCGGACCTAGGCTGGCGATTCGTTTCACTTATGATATCATACAAGAAGCCTTCTTCTGTATGAAGAAGGCTTCTCTGTCCTTCACTGTCTCCCAGAGTTTGCTCAAATTTATGTCCTTTGAGCCAGTGGTGGTATCTAGCCATCTCATCTTCTGTCGTCCCCTTTCCTTTTGCCTTCAATCTTTCTTAGCATCAGGGTCTTTTCCAAAGAGTTGGCTCTTCACATCAGGTGGCCTTAATGTTGGAGCTTCAGCGTCAGCAACAGCCCTTCTAATGAATATTCGGGGTTTATTTCCTTTAAGNCGTCCCCTTTCCTTTTGCCTTCAATCTTTCTTAGCATCAGGGTCTTTTCCAAAGAGTTGGCTCTTCACATCAGGTGGCCTTAATGTTGGAGCTTCAGCGTCAGCAACAGCCCTTCTAATGAATATTCGGGGTTTATTTCCTTTAAGATTGACTGGTTTGATCTTGCAGACCAAGGCACTCTCAAGTGTCTTCTCTAGCACCACAATTCGAAGGCATCAAGTCTTCAATGCTTAGTCTTCTTTATGGTCCAACTCTCACATCTGTACATGACTGCTGAAAAAACCATAGCTTTGACTACACAGTTCTTTGTCAGCAAACGGATGTCTCTGCTTTTTAATACACTGTCTAGATTTATCATAGCTTCCCTTCCAAGGAACAAGTGCCTTTTATTTCATGGCTGTAGCCACCATCCACAGTGACTGTTGGAACCCAAGAAAATAAACTCTGTCACTGCTTCCACTTTTTCCCCCTTCTATTTTGCCATGAAGTGGTGGGACTGGATACCATGATCTTAGTTTTTTTAATGTTGAGTTTCACGCCATCTCGTTCACTCTCCTTTTTCATCCTCATCAAGAGACTGTTTAGTTCTTCTATATTTTTTGCCATGATAGTGGCGGTATCTGCATATCTGAAGTTGTTGATATTTCTCCCAGCAATCTTGATTCCAACTTGTGATTCATCAGCCATTTTGTGTGATGTACTCTGCATAAGGGTAAAATAAACAAGCAGATTTTTCAGGAGGCAGATAAGGTGCTCTGGTATTCCTGTCTCTTTAAGAATTTTCCAGTTTGTTGTGGTCCACATAGTCAAAGACTTTAGCATACTTAATGAAACAGAAATAGATGTTTTTTTGAAACTCCCTTGCTTTCTCCATGATCCAGTTAATGTCGACAATTTGATCTCTGTTTCCTCTGACTTTTCTAAACCCAGCTTATACATCTGGATGTTCTCTGTTCATGTACTGATGAAACCTAACATGAAGGATTTTGAGTATTACCTTGCCAGCATGTGAAATGAGTACAATTGTGTGGTAGTTTGAACATTCTTTGCAAAACCCTTATTTGGAACTGGAATGAAAACTGATCCTTCGCAGTCTTGTGGCCACTGCTAAGTTTTCTGAATTTGCTGGCTTTTTAAGTGTAACACTTTAACAGCATCATCTTTTAGGATTTGAAATAGCTCAGCTGGAATTACATCACCTCCACTAGTTTTGTTCATAGTAATGTTTCCTAAGGCCCACTTGACTTCACACTCCAGGATGTCTGGCTCTAGGTAAGTGATCATACCATCTTGATTATCTGGGTCATTAACACCTTTTTTGTATAGTTCTCTGTATTCTTGCTGCCTCTTCTTAATCTCTTCTATTTCTGGTAGGTCCTTATCACTCCTATCCTTGCATGAAATGTTCTCTTGATATCTTTTCTTGAAGAGATCTCTAGTCTTTCTCATTTTATTGTTTTCCTCTATTGTTCATGTAGGAAGGCTTTCTAGACTATATAGATTTTCCACTATCTCTGGCTTCAAAGAACATAATCTGATTTCAGTATTGACCATCTGGTGATGTCCATGTGGAGAGTTTTCTCTTGGGTTGTCGGAAAAGTATATTTTCTATGACCAGCATATTCTCTTGAAAAAACTCTGTTAGCCTTTCCCCTACTTTACTTTGTACTCCAAGGCCAAACTTGCCTGTTATTCTGTGTATCTCTTGACTTCCTATTTTTGTATTCCAATCCCCTGCGATAAAAAGAACATCTGTTTTTGGTTTTAGTTAAATAAGGTGTTGTAGGTCTTTATAGAACTAGTCAACTTCAGCTTCTTCGGCATTAGTGGTTGGGGCATAGTCTTGGATTATTTGATGTTGAATGGTTTACCTTGGAAATTTAACTGAGACCATTCTGTTTTTGAGATTGCACCCAAGTGATGCATTGGACTCCTTTTTGACTAGATGTTACATACAAAATAAATATAATTGTAATTTAAACTTCACAGTCTAAATTTCACTTTAATATTTTGCATGAAGAAATAAATTCCCATCCTCAATAAACATGCCAGACATCTTCTGTTTTAGCAGATATGTGGATTTAAAAAAATATTAATTAATAGGATTATTTCTAGAGCCAATTTTAGGTTTATAGAAACATTGAGCAGAAAGAACACAGAATTCCCATCTACTCCCTTCTCCTCATTCCTGCCAAGTTTCTCTTTTAATTAATATCTTGCTTTGGTGTGGTACATGTGTTCCATTGATGAACCATTACCAATGGTTTCTATTATTAACTAAACTCCATAGTTTGCATTAGAATTCACTGTTTTATTTTCATTTTTAATTGAGGTGGAGTTGATTTACAAATTTTTTAAAAAATTTCTGCTATACTGCAAAGTGATTCAATTATACATGAAAGTGAAAGTGAAGTTGCTCAGTTATGTCCGACTCTTTGTGACCCCATGGGCTGTAGCCTACCACATTTCTCCATCCATGGGATTTTCCAGGCAAGAATACTGGAGTAGGTTGCCATTTCCTTCTCCAGGAGATCTTCCCAACCCAGGAATTGAACCCAGGTCTCTCGCATTGTAGGCAGATACTTTACCATCTTTTTTTTTTTTTTTGCTAGTGGTTTGTCAATTGTATTTATCCTTNTTGAGAAATCTGTATGCAGGTCAGGAAGCAACAGTTAGAACTGGACATGGAACAACAGACTGGAGATGTGTATAAGAGACAGACTTAACTGTGATTACCTATCGGCAGTATATATCTATAATTTTTTAGTTTTATATTGAAAATTTATATTGAAAATTGTGTAGGGTCATACATAAGTTTAAAAGTTATGTGAAGGAGATTATGCTTCTGAATATTAAGAAAGCTCAGATAAAAATTAAACAATTGATTTCATTAATATAACTTAATATTCATTAAATCATCACTCAGCATGATAACAGAAATATCAACTATACATTAAGGAATTCATATTTTCTGGTTATTGTGGTGGCAGTTTTACAAGTTTTACTTAAGGCTGTCACTATCTTGCAGGTTGTGTTTCCAAAATTTGCAGATAAGAAAACCAGTGCTTATAAACTTTATGTAATTCATATTTAAAGTCACATAAAAAAACAAAATTCAAACTGTAATATGCCTAATTTCAGAGCCTCTGAAGTTCACATTATACCATAAAAGCATTATTTTCATATTAAAACATTAGATGAAAAGAAAAAATGTGGGGAAAGGAGGATAAGGAAAAGAATAGCAAAAAAGAGAGGAAGAAGAGGACAAAGGATGGTAAAAAAGAGGAGAAGGCAGAAGTACAAGAAGCCTCATTGTTCACACTGGTTATACTTGTCTCATATACCTGTCTTTATAAAAATGGTCTGAATCTATAAACTCACTTAAGAGTATTCATTATTTGCTTTGGCTTTAAAAATGCTCTCCAATAACCTAAGGAAATTTGATTGACTTCCCCTGCAATGTAGCCTGCATGGTAACCAGAGCTCTTAGTAGTACTTCTCACAAAACTTTATTTTTAATTTTTATTTTCCAGAGAGCGAGTGGGGGGAGGGGAGAGAGCTCTTTAAACTATTAAATAATATTTTCATAAAATCTTTAAAAAATGTTACTCTGTGACCTTCCTTTTCCCTCCCTTACTGAGCTCCCTTGTGGTAAGTATATGTAACTTGTCTTTTGGGACAGCGACAGCTTTTTTGAAGGCCTCACAGGGAATACACAGTATTTATTTACTGTATGAATCATATTGCGTTTAAACATTTTAGCAATATCACTTAATAACTTGCTTGAACTGTAATAAAATGGGAGAGGAAAAATGGTTTCTTGAACTTTATTTTTAAAGTATTTTCACCTGTTAAATATGTAAATGTAGATTTAGCACTTTAAAGAATATATGATGCTTCTCTTGTTGAAATACACATATATTTATNGTTTAAACATTTTAGCAATATCACTTAATAACTTGCTTGAACTGTAATAAAATGGGAGAGGAAAAATGGTTTCTTGAACTTTATTTTTAAAGTATTTTCACCTGTTAAATATGTAAATGTAGATTTAGCACTTTAAAGAATATATGATGCTTCTCTTGTTGAAATACACATATATTTATCTATGCTGCTGCTGCTAAGTTGCTTCAGTCGTGTCCAACTCTGTGCGACCCCATAGACAGCAGCCCACCAGGCTCCCCTGTCCCTGGGATTCTCCAGGCAAGAACACTGGAGTGTGTTATATTTATCTATATACAAGTGTAAATATATATGTACATATACATACAACAGTTAGAGTTTAGTATTAAATCTATTCATAAAAGCACTATTAAAAATGTTAGGGTCATAAAAGCTTCAGCTAAAATATAAGCACAGTCAGGTGTTTGGAGGCCAAACTTGATTGAATTACAGTAGGAGAACCACTTTTCTGAAGGTTACATTCTATGAGCTGT
This sequence comes from Neotragus moschatus, assembly GCA_006410615.1. Taxonomy (NCBI): domain Eukaryota; kingdom Metazoa; phylum Chordata; class Mammalia; order Artiodactyla; family Bovidae; genus Neotragus; species Neotragus moschatus. The sequence goes on along the minus strand of SJYA01001413.1, from coordinate 574,844 downwards.
TATCAATGGCTTTTTAGGATAACACACATCAGAAGCATCAAAGTCATCTTCATAGTGTAATTTACAGAATGACCTGGGGAAATCTACAGCAAACATAATGACAGAGACAACAACCAAACAGAAGGAAAAAAGAACAGATTTGCTAATGTATTATTTGCTAGTAGATCTTATGTCTTTTGGGCTTCCCTGGTAGCTCATCTGGTAAATAATCTGCCTGCAATGTAGGAGACCCTGGTTCGATTCCTCAGTTGGAAAGATCCCTGGAGAAAGAATAGGCTACCCACACCAGTATTCCTAGGCTTCCCTGGTGGCTCAGATGGTAAAGAATCTGCTTGCAATGGGGGAGACCTGGGTTCGATTCTTGGGTTGGGAAGTTCCCTTGGAGGAGGGCATGGCAACCTACTCCAGTATTCTTGCCTGGAGAATCCCATGGACAGAGGAGCCTGATGGGCTACAGCCCATGGGATTCCAAAGAGTAAGACGTGACTGAGCGACTAAGCATACACACACTTATATCTTTCAAAGGTTTTGACTTCTTTTCCCACTTTCCTTTATAGACCTCTGATTGGTTTCCATTTCCAACAAGACTTGCTTACTAATGCCAATAGCCTTACTTTTATCACTCAAGCTTAAATGTTTAAATTATTCTCTCAAAGTATTTCAGAATTTGAAGAAATGTTTTCTGTGTGTACATAATTTTGATATTCTTTTTTTTTCCAGTGCATTTAATTAAGTATGGATTTGGCACTGACTAAGCACTACAAACAAAGTTAGTGGAGGTGATGGAATTCCAGTTGAGCTATTTCAAATCCTGAAAGATGATGCTGTGAAAGTGCTGCACTCAATATGCCAGCAAATTTGGAAAACTCAGCAGTGGCCACAGGACTGGAATAGGTCAGTTTCCATTCCAATTCCAAAGAAAGGCAATGCCAAAGAATGCTCAGACTACTGCACAATTGCTCTCATCTCACATGCTAGTAAAGTAATGCTCAAAATTCTCCAAGCCAGGCTTCAGCAGTACGTGAACCATGAACTTCCAGAAGTTCAAGCTGGTTTTAGAAAAGGCAGAGGAACCGGAGATCAAATTGCCAACATCTGCTGGATCATGGAAAAAGCAAGAGAGTTCCATAAAAACATCTACTTCTGCTTTATTAACTATGTCAAAGCCTTTGACTGTGTGGATCACACTAAACTGTGGAAAATTCTGAGAGAGATGGGAATACCAGACCATCTGACCTGCCTCTTGAGAAATCTGTATGCAGGTCAGGAAGCAACAGTTAGAACTGGACATGGAACAACAGACTGGTTCCAAATAGGAAAAGGAGTATGGCAAGGCTGTATATAGTCACCCTGCTTATTTAACTTCTATGCAGAGTACATCATGGAAATGCTGGGCTGGAAAAAGCACAAGCTGGAATCAAGATTGCCAGGAGAAATATCAGTAACCTCAGATATGCATATGACACCACCCTTATGGCAGAAAGCGAAGAGGAACTAAAAAGCCTCTTGATGAAATTAAAAAAGGAGAGTGAAAAGGGTGGCTTAAAGCTCAACATTCAGAAAACTAAGATCATGGCATCTGGTCCCATCACTTCATGGGAAATAGATAGGGAAACAGTGGAAGCAGTGTCGGACTTTAATTTTGGCGGCTCCAAAATCACTGCAAATGGTGATTGCAGCCATGAAATTAAAAGACGCTTACTCGTTGGAAGAAAAGTTATGACCAACCTAGATAGCATATTGAAAAGCAGAAACATTACTTTACCAACAAAGGTCCACCTAGTCAAGGCTATGGTTTTTCTAGTAGTCATGTATGGATGTGAGAGTTGGACTGTGAAGAAAGCTGAGCACCAAAGAATTGATACTTTTGAACTGTGGTGTTGGAGAAGACTCTTGACAGTCCCTTGGACAGCAAGGAGATCCAGCCAGTCCATTCTGAAGGAGATGAGCCCTGGGATTTATTTGGAAGGAATGATGCTGTAGCTGAAACTCCAGTACTTTGGCCACCTGATGCGAAGAGTTGACTCATTGGAAAAGACTCTGATGCTGGGAGGGATTGGGGGCAGGAGGAGAAGGGGATGACAGAGGATGAGATGGCTGGATGGCATCATGGACTAGATGGGTGTGAGTCTGAGTGAACTCCGGGAGTTGGTGATGGACAAGGCAGGCCTGGCGTGCTGTGATTCATGGGGTCGCAAAGAGTTGGACATGACTGAGCGACTGAACTCAACTGAACTGAACATATTTATTGGATATCTGTACATTATCTTGGTTAAGTTTTTCAAATCTTTTGCTCATTTTGAAATATAGTTATTTTTATTGTTGAAATTTAAGAGATCTTTGTGCATTTTGGATAATGGCTCTTTATCTGATATACCTTTTGGAAATGTTTTCAGCCAGTCTGTGACTTAACTTCTGGTTCTCTTGACTTCTGTTTTTTTAGAGAAACAAAATCCTGTTGGATGACAAAACATTATCAGTATGGGGGCCATGAGGGAGGAGGGAGAGATGATGAGGAGGGGTATTATTGAGGACTGATTTGCTCAATTACAGTTGCATCCTATTCCAATTAAAGATACTGAAAAGTTAAAAATGGCATTTTTTTTTTTTAGATTACATTTCAGCTCGGATTTGCTGTGCAAAATTGGTCCATTAAGAAAATGCACTCACATGAGATTCAAAGGTGAAAGTGAATCAGAGAAAACTTCTCTAGTGGCTGAAGTTAGCAATGAGAGCTGATTGAATATTTACATATACTGACAGCAGCTGAGTCCTGCATGTGAGTGTCAGTTTGCCTCTTGGTTGGACATGAGGTTTGTGGGGCAATAGAGTTGGAAGCAGCAGCACCTTCCTGATAGCCACATCTCAGCTGCTGGAGGGGGCTCACCTCAACTTAATGGTCTACTGGTAAGCCCTGAGGTCCTTCTGATAATTTCATAAGTACCTAATACCTGGTATTAATTCTCTTGATGCCCCTCCAATACTTTTGTGCCTTATACCTGGTAATGATTAATCATTTCATTTTGAAGTAACTTATTTTTCTTTTTGTCCTGGGCACTCTTTAATTATTAAATTATGCACAATAGTTGTGAAGTCTCTCTGTCATGTCTGACTCTTTGCCACCCCATGGGCTGTAGCCTATCAGGCTCATCCATCCATGGGATTTTCCAGGCAAGAGTACTGGAGTGGGTTGCCATTTCCGTCTCCAGAGGATCTTCTTGACCCAAGGATTGAACCCAGGTCTTCCATATTGTAAGCAGACGCTTTGCCATCTGAGCCACCAGGGAAGTCTAATAGTTAAATATGTAGTTAAATATAGTTAAATAATAGTTAAAATACAGACATCTCAATATGCTTGTGACTCTCCCATACTTTATTAACTTGGAGATTTTATGGTATGGGAGAAAAATCTTTGTTTTAAAGGAACTTAGAGTCTATTTGGAAAGTTAAGATGTGATTTAAAAACATTAAGTTGCAAAACAAGATGAAATAAGGTATTAAAATTCCAGATTAGAAAATTTGTTAGAATTAATTAGAAAATTTGGGAGGAAGTATGTTTTTCTAGGTGGCTAGAACATGCCTTTCTGTGAGGACTAGCTGATCTATAATATTGTCTCATGATCTTGATCTTTAGAAAAATGCCAGAATGCCAAAAGAGAGTCATGGTGTATAGTTATTGGCATGAGCAAAAATCAATCCCAAATATCAGTTTGTATACTTGAATTTTTCAGTCCCGGTTTTGGTTTCCTAATTGCTCTGTCCACATCTGGTTATGATATTCTATTTGACATCCCCTACTCTTCCTGCTTCACATCTGGGTCTTCAATAAAATTCATATTTATGATATAGTAATTTTCTCCTTGGCCTAGTTTAAAAATACTTATCCTCTTTACCTATACTAAAGGTAGTCTAAATTGGGCTGTTTACAGTTTTCGTTCTTATTCTTGATGGATGGCAAGGTAGAGTTTGTAGGATGTCTGCTGACCAGCTTACTAACATGGCTATAAAAAATATTGAAGAGTTATTTGGATACAGAAAAATATCAATTAGGAAATAAAGTTTGCTTTTATTGGTAGCACTCACTATAATAATACTTTAAAAAAAAACTCATTTATCTACCCCATATACAGTTATTTAGATATGCTGATCAATCAATTGAAACAAGAAAAACTAGATATGGTATATGTGCTTGTGGACTTTAAACTGTACAGGGAAATAAAGACTATATCAGTAGTAATAGGTAAGGCACAGATGGAAAAATGAAAGAAACTGCTGGGGAAATTTGCAGTGGAGAATTAATCTTGTGCGATCAGTCAGAGAGAGTCTCACTGAAAAAGTGATGCTGAATTTGTGAAGACATGGAGCTAGGCGATGGTGTGTCTCCCTCTTGGCAGGCGAAAAGATTTTCATGTGTTTGTAGCACTACAGTTTGGAAGGGAGTGTTTAACATGAAATTAGGCTGCATAGAAAGTCCAAGAACAGATCACTGAGGGCTTTAAAAGTGAAATGTAAGGATTTACTTGGCACTCAGTATAATTAAAAATCATAGGAAGATATTATTCAAGGAAGTAAAATGGTCAGATTTGAGTTAGTTTTGACAACACTGCAGAGAAAGGAGACAAAAATGGCAATTAAGAAACTAAGAGATTGGAATATTTATGATGAAGGTGTTAGCAACTAAAATATTTAGAGATACAGAGCGGACTTGGGAATCATTTAGTGGTAACTGAAACATATTTGGTGACTGGCCAGGTGTGTCCTGAGAGAGAGGGACAAAAAAAGGAGGATATCATGGTAAGAATGACTGATTACTTAAGTAGAAAAAAACAATACATGATATCCAATTACATTTGAATTTCAGTAAGACAATGAATAGTTTTTTTTTTGTATAAGTAGGCCTCATAGACTATTTTTGGCATATTTATACAAAATTATTCATCTTCTTTTTTCTGCTATTCAACTTTAGCTGAGTGTTCTGTATTTTATCTGGTAATACTGTATCTATGAATGAGAACCTTATAAAAGGGTGCATATTTGATTTAACATGATGAATTTAATATAGGAAAAGGTTTGATGATGCCAATAAGATATTCAAGTGGGAAATTGGAGTAGGTATTTTAGACATTTAGATCTGGATGTCAGGAGAAAGAACTATTTTGTGATACATCTCTTGCAGCAATAGCAGTCGATAATCTTTTTAAAGTGTAGCATATAGAATGAGAATTAAAAGAGAATCTGACAAAGCAGTGAGGGAAAAAAAAATCCAACATTTATAGGATAAATAGAAGAAACATCATCAACTGTGCAAAACCTTAGTGGCCAAAGAGGAAGCAGGACAAGTGGAACTGGTATCACAAAAGTCAAGCAATATGTTATTTAAGAAGCAGAGGTGGTTAAAAGGCCTGAGATCTTCCTGTTCTTTTCATTTAGCTATTGTTATACCTGTGGGTCTGTGTTTATCAATAGGTATTAAATGTTTCTGGTTCCTCTGCCATTTCTTGGAAAATCCAGGCAAGAGGAGTTTGGTGGGTTGCAGTCCATGGGGTCACAGAGTCAGACACGATTGAGTGCATAAACTCAACTCATTCTAGTAGGAAGGTACTGAGAGCTTATTATGGTTTTAATTTTATTTTAATGGTTTCTCATGATCTTGAATACCTTTTAATACTTTGTAGGACATTTGCTTAATATCTTCTGTGAATTCTTCATATGTGTACTTCATACATATACTGAATGTAAGTTGTAAATTCTACCTATTGCTAATTGGGTTTTGATGAATAGAATTTATTAAATTTTATTTAGTAAAAAATTATCAATATTTTCTGTATGTGTATGTTTGTGTGTGTATTTTCAATTTTTTTAATAAACTAGGGCACAAGTACATTTCTGGAAAGGGTTATGTGATAATTGCATCACTCTTGATTTGTGTGTGTACCAAGCAGCAGTGATAAGCAATGACCTCACCACATATGGTCTCTTTGTAGCTACTCAGTTCTCCCATTGTAGTGTGAAAGAAGTCATAGGTAACACATAACTAAACAAAAATTGTGGCTGATTTTCAGGTAAATGTCAGATACTGAAATTTTAATGTTATATAATTTTATGTACAATGAAATATGATTATCCCTTTTACATGACTGGTATTATTTCTTTTCTTAAATGTTTGGTATAATTCTCCAATGAAGCCATCCAGGCCTGGGAGAATTTGTAATGGGAAGATTTTCAGTTATGAAGTCAGATTATTACTAGTAATGGGGCCATTCAGATTATTTATTTCTTCATTTTTTTTGAAATTATTTATTTTAGTAGATTTATATTTTTGATAAATTCATTTTTATAAATTTTTATAAATTATAAATTATATAAAAGTATAATTTATTTTTTGTTCATTTCAACAAAGTTGTCAAATGTATAAAAGTCTTCATAGTATTCTTTTGTTAATATTTAATTGTCTGTAGGCTCTGTAGTTATAACTCTTCTTTATTTTCTGGTGTGAATTTATCTTCTTTGTGTGTAATCAGTTTTATGGATTTTTTTTAAAGAGAAACTTTATTTTAATTGATTTCTCAATTTCCATTGTTTTTCTTTTTGTTGATTTATGCTTTCTTTCTTGTATAATTTTTTTCTGTCTTTTTGTTGTTGTTCAGGCACTAAGTCGCCTCTGACTCTTTGTGACTCATGGACTGCAGCATGCCAGGCTTCCCTGTCCTTCTTCTCTTCTGGAGTTTGCTAAAATTCATGTCCATTGAATTGGTGATACCACCTAACCATCTCATTCTTTCCCATGCTATTCTCCTTTTGCCTTCAGTCTTTCCCAGCATCAGGGTCTTTTTGCATCAGGTGGCCAAAGTATCGGAGCTTCAGCTTCAGCATCAGTCATTACAATGAATATTCAGAGTTGATTTCCTTTGGGGCTGATTGATCTCCTTGTATCCCAAGGGACTCTCAAAAGGCTTCTCCAGCACCACAATGTGAAAACATCAATACTTTGGCACTCAGCTTTCTTTGTGGTCCAACTCTCACATCTGTACATGACTACTGGAAAAACTATAGCTTTGACTGTATGGACTTTTGTCAGCAAAGTGATATCTTTGCTTTTAATACACTGTTTAGATTTGTCATAGCTTTCCTTCTAAGGAGCCAGCGTATTTTAGTTTTTTAGCTGCAGCCACTGTCTGTTTTTGGAGCCCAAGAAAATAAAGTGTGCTGTTGCTTCTGTCCTTCTACTTTGGTCTTAATTTTCTATTTTGGTTTTCTTATTTGTGTTGAAGTTTAGAACATTAATTTTAGATCATCTCTAGCTCCAGTACTTTGGCCACCTAATGCGAACAGCTGACTTATTGGAAAATACCCTGATGCTGGGAAAGATTGAAGGCAGGAGGAGAAGGGGACAACAGAGGATGAGATGCTTGGATGGCATCACCGGCTGGATGGACATGAGTTTGAGCAGGCTCTGGGAGTTGGTGATAGACAGGGAAGCCTGGCATGCTGCAGTCCATGGGATCACAAAGAGTTGGACACAACTGAGCAACTGCACTGCATTTAACTTAATGTAATTTTATCACTCAAATCTTCAAATTCCTTTTGAATAACATTTTGACATCATCTCACCTCTCATTTTTATTCAGTTCAAAATATTGTATAATTTGTCTACAGATTTATTACTTGACCCGAAGTTTATTTAAAGATATGTTTATGGGTATTCAGGATATCCTTCTTTTTGGATTTCTGAAAATAGTTTTATTATTTTCAGAATTCATAATATGTATTAATTCATCCTTTCCAATTTATTGTTTTATTGGGCTAAATTAGTTTCAGAGGTACTTGGTGCTTCTCAGGTAGCTCAGTTGTAAAGAGTTCACCTGCCAGTGCAGGAGATGCAAGAAACCCGGGTTCCCTCCCTGGGTGGAGAAGATCCCCTGGAGGAGAAAGTGGCAACCTGCTCCAGTATTCTTACCAGGAAAATCCGGACAGAGAAGCCTGGCAGGCTGCAGTCCATGAGGTTGCAAAGAGTTGACACAACTGAGCAACTGAGCACACCACAGGTACCTAAAGACAGTCTGGGTGTTGCTGTTGGTGGCTGGAGTGTTCTATAAATGTCAGTTAGGTTTGTTTTCAAAGTCTTCTTTAATCTTTCTATATACTTGGTCTATCAGTTGCTTCCATAAAAGTATTAAAATCTTTTGCTGTAATTCAGATTTATGCATTCTTCCTTTCTGTTCTGTTAGATTTTGCCTCATACATATAAAGTTCTGTTTAGTGCATTTAGGTGCATTACTCTATAGTCGTGAAGTTTCATTTCCTTCCTACTATCCTTCATGCTACCGTTGTCACGCGTTTATCTTCAATATGCTTTTGAACATCATAATATTATATGATATTTTTGCTTGAAAATAAATTATCTCCTCTATAAATTATAAGCGAGAAAACAAAATTGTCTATTTTTACTCACATATTCACCATTTTGACCCTATTTCCTCAGTGTTCAACATACAAGTTTCCATCTGTTATCTTTTCCTTCTGCTGAAGAACTTTTAATAGCTCTTTTAGTATAAAGATGTTACCAGTGAAATTGTCACAGTTTTCATTTGTGGAAAAATAAATTTTTGCTTAATATTCACTTTTGAATGGTATTTTCTTTTTTTCTTTTTTTTTTTTATTTAACACTTTTATTGAGTACATTCTATGTTTTGTGTACAATGCTATGNTCAAGTGAGCCGGCTCCGCAGCCGCCTGCGCTCAAGTGAGCCGGCTCCGCAGCCGCCTGCGCTCAAGTGAGCCGGCTCCGCAGCCGCCTGCGCTCAAGTGAGCCGGCTCCGCAGCCGCCTGCGCTCAAGTGAGCCGGCTCCGCAGCCGCCTGCGCTCAAGTGACTGAATGGTATTTTCTGTAAAGAAAGTATTCCATTACATTTTTTGTTTGCAACATTTCTGATGGAAAGTGTGTAATAATTCTTAGTTATCTCCTTTGTATGTAATATTCTTTTCTTCCTTTAGCTTTTATTCAGGTTTTTCCTATCACATATTTTCTTCTATTTAATTATGATATGCCTCTGTGTCTGTGTGTGCGTGAGGGGGGTGGGTCTTATTTCTGTATGGGTGTTTATCTTGTTTGGAACTTATTCACTTTTTTGAATCTTTTGATGTATATTTTCTTCAAATTTGAAAAAAAATTGCCCACTATTTAAAAAAATATGCCTTCTGTCTCCTTTTTTTCTCTTTTATTTCTGGGACAATGATTTTTCATATGTTAGACCACTTTTTCAGGCTCTATTCTCTTTTATTTATATGTATATTATTATTATATGATGGTTTAATAATTTTAAATATTGTATTTTTGGTATGAACTTTCATTTGAAAGTGAAAGTGAAGTTGCTCAGTTGTGTCTGACACTTTGCGACCTCATGGACTGTAGCCTACCAGGCTTCTCAGACCATGGAATTTTCCAGGCAAGAGTAATGGAATGGGTTGCCATTTCCTTCTCCAGGAGATCTTCCCAATCCAGGGATCGAACCTGGGTCTCCCGCACTGCAGGCAGATGCTTTACCATCTGAGCCACCAGGGAAAACCCATTTAGTTCTTTTTACTTTTCTACCTTCTTCATTATGTTTAAGGTCTTCCCTGGTAGCTCAGTGGTAAAGCTTCTGCCTGCAGTGCGGGAGACCCAGGTTGAATCCCTGAGTTGTGATGCTCCTCTGGAGAAGGGAATGGCAACCCACTCCAGTATTCTTGCCTGGTGAATACCCATGGACAGAGGAGCCTGGCAAGCTACAGTCCATGGGGTCGCGAAGAGTTGGACACAACTGAGAGACTAAATGCGCATTATTTTTGTTTCCTTTTATATGAGTATATGCATTTATAATGGCCATTTTCACATTCTTGTCTAATATTTCCATTATTTCTATTATTCAGTAACTTTTTCTGTTGAATGTGTTTTCTCTTTGATTATGGGTTGAATTTACTGCTGGTTTGTATGACTAGTAGTTTTTATTTGATGCTGGAGATAGTAGAAATTGCAATAAAAGTGTCTAGATTTTTATGTCTGTTAATAACAATTTGTTGTGAAACATATAAGGGTCAATACAATGGCTTTGAGTCATGGCTTATGCTACACAAGGGCAGATTTTTGACTACTTTCTGTTTCTACTAAGGCCAGATTCCTGTGGGATCTATATTGAATGATCATATTATTACATGTTCCTGGTTTATTTTAAATTTATTTTCATAAATGATATTTTTATACATCTTATACTGGGATGGTATTTTGGTTTTCCTGTATAAAGACATATCTATGAATGTATTTCCATAGTTTGAAAATATTTGTTGTTATTTTCCCTTCTTTGTGTGAAAGTGAAAGTCTCTCGGTTGTGTCCAACTCTTTGGGACCCCATGGAATATACAGTACATGGAATTCTCTAGGCCAGAATACTGGAATGGGTAGCCTTTCCCTTTTCCAGGGGACCTTCCCAACCCAGGGATCAAACCCAGGTCTCCCACATTGCAGGCAGATTCTTTAACAGCTGAGCCACTAGGAAAGCCCAAGAATACTGGACTGGGTAGCCTATTCCTTCTCCAGCTGATCTTCCTGACCAAGGAATCAACTAGGGGTCTCCTTCATTGCAGACGGATTTTTTACCAACTGAGATATCTTTGTATTTGTCAACAATTGCCTATGAAACCTACAGGGCTGAAATTTGAATAAATATACTTTCAGCTTCTATTTCAATTTGTTTAATGGTTTCATTATTATTCCCATTTTATTCTATTTTTATTAATACAGATACAGACAAATCCATAATTATATTTGGAGGCATCACAAATATGTGTGTTTCTACTCAGTAGACTCTCTTATTTCATTATACACCTTGTCAATGTAATAGTCTCTTTGTTACTGTAGGTGTAATCCATGATTTGAAATCATATACCATGGGTTTTCTAAATATATATTTTTTGATATTTTTTGAAAATTCTAGCTGTTTGATTTTTAATTTTTGTTGTAGATTAAAAATAAGATACTATTATTGGGCAGTAAATTGATTAACAATAACTGTAAACTTTAAATCTTAGGAGAGTCACTAAAGCCTTTATTTAAAATAAATATGAATAATAGTCTAGTTATAGAAAAAATATGAAATCATGAAAAAATACACAATGAGTACAAATATAGGAATAAGGCAAGAAAAAAGGAAGACAATTCTGGAAAGAATTAGAAAACAGCTAGGAATATAGTAGATTTTAATCTAGAAATAAAGATTATTTTACATTTAGATGGTCTAAGGGCACCAGTTAAAAGGTAAAACATGCTAAATGTAATATGAAATTCATATTTANTGTTTCTACTCAGTAGACTCTCTTATTTCATTATACACCTTGTCAATGTAATAGTCTCTTTGTTACTGTAGGTGTAATCCATGATTTGAAATCATATACCATGGGTTTTCTAAATATATATTTTTTGATATTTTTTGAAAATTCTAGCTGTTTGATTTTTAATTTTTGTTGTAGATTAAAAATAAGATACTATTATTGGGCAGTAAATTGATTAACAATAACTGTAAACTTTAAATCTTAGGAGAGTCACTAAAGCCTTTATTTAAAATAAATATGAATAATAGTCTAGTTATAGAAAAAATATGAAATCATGAAAAAATACACAATGAGTACAAATATAGGAATAAGGCAAGAAAAAAGGAAGACAATTCTGGAAAGAATTAGAAAACAGCTAGGAATATAGTAGATTTTAATCTAGAAATAAAGATTATTTTACATTTAGATGGTCTAAGGGCACCAGTTAAAAGGTAAAACATGCTAAATGTAATATGAAATTCATATTTAGGCATATACAGCCAACACAAAGCCATCTGAAAATATAAATATGCAGAATGGTTAAAAGTGAAAGGATAGAAGAAGAAATGTATGCAAACACTCACCAGGTAAAGCAAGTATGGCTATATTCATGTCATAGAGTTTTGAATAAGGACTAGAACCAGGGATAAAGAGACATTACCTAATGATGCTAGGGTTGATTTTTGATAAGAGGCAGGAATCCTAAATGTCTATATATCAAACAAAATATATGAATAAAAACCTGATGAATTAAAATGACGATTAGAGTTGGAGATTTCAAAACTCTCCATCAGCAATTTGTCAGTCTCAGGGTTGTGGATCCAAAGTTATTGCACTGGGCCATTCTCCTGTCTTTGCCTCTGTTGAAATAAAGAACCTGATCTTCAGAGTTATAGGGAAAAAGAAAAAAGAAAACAGATGAAGAATTATGGCACTACTATGGCACAGTCAAAAAGTTATTTCAAACCTGACTTAAGTTTGGAGTCTTCAAATGCCATAAAACAACCATGGCCATGGAGGAACTCCTTTACCCCTAGGATACATATTTGAGGCTGTCTGCAACACATTTATAAATATGAAAATGATACAACCCTTCCTCTCCCAAGTATATTCAGTGAGCAAAAAGAAAAAGGAAAACAGAATGAAGGAAAACTGTATTCAAGAAGAGAAAACAAATAATTAAAGTGAAAAAAAATCCTCCACAATTTAACCCAGCTGGAAAGCCAAAATTTCCTAAAACAATTTTTATAAGAATAATATAAAAGACATTGATTGGCTTTTGGCCCTTTACAGTATCGATTCTGAATTAACATCTGCTGAAATGCACCAACTGTCTAATCTTCATGGCGTTAATCAATACTAGAACTCAAATTACAATTATATCTGGTGGTTTCACTAAATTTAAACAGGGTACCCACAAAAATCTTAAGAGGCAGGGATTGCTGAATATAACATTGAAGACAAATATATATGCCTTACCTTAACCATCAGGAGTATTGCCTTGCCCATGGTCTTAGAATCCATTGTTCTAATTTTAGGACACTCTCAAAGTGTGCATGGATGCTATGACTCACTGAGTAACAAAGTGAAATTAAGTCTTTTGGTGCCTACCAACTGTTATGACAAATGGGACTTTTTGAAGTGACTACCCACTCTGACTTGTTATGCTCTGTTGAAATAGTTAATGCAGTTCAACATAAATTAAAATATGGCCTTTGAGGATTGAAGGATATTATATTAATATAAAACTTAAAACTGAAAGGGTTAATATCCCCACTGCTTCACTACTTTTCTTTTTAACCATTGAATATGTCCAACTCTTAAGCCTGGAAGGAATGATTGATTATTTGCCACAGATTACTTGTAGTCTTCATGCTGTGGTCCCACTCATTAAGACCTCTATACCCCAAGTATTTTCCTGTTATAGATTTTCCTAAAATTCTGTTCAGTGCCTGTTTTAACAGCCTCTTCAACCTAATTTTGCCTTTACTTTAGTGGCACAACACACCTGTACCTGGCCACTGGTTGAAGTAACTCAGTACTTCTTTTGTCACACATGATGGTTGCAAGCAACATCCTAACTGCTTTCAGCTCTCTCCAGGAGCAAAAATAAGACATTGTATCGATATCTTCATCCAAAGAGATTTATTTGATATACTTATTAAGGACATACAGACATTTACAAAAGATCTTACAAAAAAGTGGATGGGCTCTTGCCTCACAGATAGAAAAAGATCTTATCACCTTGGATAAATTCCTGGATATTATTTGATGAACAAAGTGTCCTTCCATCTCTAACACTGTCCAAGAAACAGCTATTAACTCGCCCTCAAATTCTTTTAGGCTGTTTTAGGTTTTGAAGTGATATATTCCTTGTTTACAAATTTTACTTAAGCCCATGAATATTCTTACTTTCAAACCAGCCCATCTTGAATGGAACATCCTCCCCCGAAGACTAAGAATCTTCCTAAATGTGTTAGTTGCTCAATTGGGTCTGACTCTTTGCAACGCCGTGGACTGTAGCCTGCCAGGCTCTTATGTCCATGGAATTCTCCAGGAAAGAATACTGGAGTGGTAGCCATTCCCTTCTCCAGGGGATCTTCCTAACTCTGAGATTGAACTTGGGTCCCCTGCATTGCAGGCAGATTCTTTATCATTTGAGCCACCAGAGAAGCCCCAAATTTTCCTAAATTGCCATACAAAAGGCATCCTCATTAGTTCTCCTGAGATACATGCATGGAAGAGTCTTTACCAGTTTCCACTTTCATGCTTTCTGAAATCTCTAGACCATCCATGATGGCCATACAATGTTCTTAGGTTTCTCATGCAAGAAATTGCCCTCCTGATCCCTACTAGAGCTGTGATTGTTAAGTATGTACTGGGATCTCCTGGAAATAAAAGCCTTCACAGGATTTTAGATCTGTGACTTTCTGCATTCATCTGCCAATTGTGCTTTAGGTTATGGAAGCAGCATCCCACAAGCTTAGCACAGCTCCCAAGGCTTCCTTGCTATAAAGTGAAAGTGAGGGTCGCTCAGTTGTGTCCAACTCTTTGCAACCCTATGGACTTTACAGTCCATGGAATTCTCCAGGCCAGAAAACCAGAGTGGGTAGCCTTTCCCTTCTCCAGGGGATCTTCCTGACCCAGGGATTCAACCCAGGTCTTCCGCATTGCAGATGGATTCTATACCAGCTGAGCCACAAGGGAAACCCATCCTTGCTACAGGGCAGCATCAAACCTAGATCCTCTGGCGTATCTCAACTGCAAGAGGAGATGGCCTTGCTTATGCTTAGACCCTTGCCAGATATTGTGGCACTGGAAAACTTCAGCTCTCTCTGAAGTTCCATGGCTCCTTGGAGAGCCTCTTCAGATGAATTGAGTGACTAGCACAAGGAGTTTAGTTTGTGGATCTTACTGATGGCATTGACACCATTATACCTGTGGGAGCTTAGTAGAATGTTTGCTTCTTTTCACCCCTTAACTAGGTCTCGTGAAAAAGGACAAGATCCAGAGTCAGCATAATTGCTCAAACTTCAGGCAGCAGTCTTAGCAGTGAACTGATTTGCCAATAAATGGGTAAAGCTACACATTTTAACCAACTCTTTGTCATTGTCTAAGATTTGCACATTTTGGCAGAAAAACTCTGTGAATCTTTTCCCTCAAAAATACCCAAAATGTAAATGAAGGTAACAGATACATAAACCAAGAACATAGTCTTGGGCCTCACCATGACACTCCTTCTACCCTTTGAAGGATTTCCAGACATTACTAATAGTACCAAGGTAATCATTTCACTTCTCAGAAAACAAGATGTTGGACTCTTGCAGAAACAATTCACTGAAAATTTGTGTCTCCAGTCTCAAGCAACTGGGTTAATTGAGAAGCAATGAAATGTGCTCCTCAAAGAACTCTTATTTAAGTTACAAAATAGCAATTTGACACCCCTGCTGGTATCATTATTGCCACAGTCACTTATTGATATAGTTAATGCCCTTTGGTAACTTGCATTCCCTACCCCAGTATCACACAGTTCCCTGAATCACTTTTACTGCCCCAAAAGAGTCATATCTCTAAAATTCATGTTTTGATGAATGACCACTTCACCGTGTTGCTGCCTTCTTCCTGGTTACGCATCTATTTCACTTCTTAGGAAGGCACTTCTTCTGCTCCCTAAAAGTCTAAGTTATTACTAAAGTTTAAATTTATGTCAAGGCATCAGCATGTCAATTTGTTATAAGGCCTGAAATTAAGTTTCAGTATTAAGAATTGTCTTGTTATCTGGTAAAATAAGATGGTTTAACTGCAAGTCGCTCTACCTGTTTTACTCCCACGTGTAAGATCTTCCAGCTAAATAACTTTCCTTATTCTGGGGACTGGGTATGTTGCTGCTGCTAAGTTGCTTCAGTCATGTCTGACTCTGTGCAACCCCATAGACGGCAGCCCATCAGGCTCCCCGTCCCTGGGATTCTCCAGGCCAAGAATACTGGAGTGGGTAGCCATTTCCATAGTGCCTGCTTATCTCTGATGGAAGGCTTCAGTTCCTTTTAAATCCATGGAATTACTCAAGACAACATGTCTTTATGTGGGGACCAGAAAGACATCTTCTGTTACATCATCTTCTTGTTACTATAGAGCCTGCTTCTCATAGTCTCTTTGTTCACTGTGTTCCCAAGTGCAGTCCTGGCCCTGTGATGTGTGATGTGCTCCTCTCCTCAGTTGTGAGTCTCTGTGAGTCAAAAACTGTTATCGACCTTCTCATCTGTCCAGTGTTGGATGCCATGTGTTTGGCCATCCCCATAATTGTAGAGTAGGAAAACTTTGCTCACCGATGGGGTTGTTGTTGTTGTTCAGATGCTAACCCTATGAACTGCAGCACACCAGACTTCCCTGTCCTTTACTATATCCTGGAGTTTGCTCAAACTCATGTCCATTGAGTTGGTGATGCCATCCAATCATATCCTCTGTTGCCCCCTTTTCCTCCTGTCTTCAAGCTTTCCCAGCCTTAGGGTCTTTTCCAATGAGTCAGCTCTTTATGTCAGGTGGCCAAGGCAATGGAACTTCAGTTTCAGCATCAGTCCTTCCAATGAACGCTCAGGGTTGGTTTCCTTTAGGATTGACTGATTTGATCGCCTTGCTGTCCAAGAAGCTCTCAAGAGTCTTCTCCAGCACCATAATTTGAAAGTGTCAGTTCTTCAGCACTCAGCCTTCTTTATGGTACAACTCTCACATCCATACATGACTGCTGGAAAAACCATAGCTTTGACTTGACAGACCTTTGTCAGCAAAATAATGTCTTTAGTAATGTCTTTGCTTTTTAATATGCTGTCTAGATTTGTTATTGCTTTCCTTCCAAGGAGCAAGCATCTTTTAATTTTGTGGCTGCAGTCACCATCTGCAGTGATTTTGGAGCCCAAGAAAATAAAATCTGCCACTGCTTCCATTTTCCCCCCATCCACTTGCCATGAAGTGTTGGGGCTGGATACCATGATGTTAGTTTTTTGAATGTTGAATTTTAATCTAGCTTTTCCAGTCTCCTCTTCCACCCTCATCAAGAGGCTCTTTATGGGCTTCCCTGGTATCTCAGTGGTGAAGAATTCGCCTGGGAGACATAGATTTGATCCCTGTGTCAGGAAGATCCCCTGGAGAAGGAAATGGCAACCACTCCAGTATTTTTGCTTAGGAAATCTCATAGACAGAGGAGCCTAGCAGGCTATAGTTCATGGAGTCCCAAAAGAGCTGAACATGACTTAATGACTAAACCCAACTAGAGGCTCTTTAGTCCCTCTTTGCTTTCTGCCATTGGAAGGGTATCATCTACATACCTGAGACTGTTGATATTTCTCCTGGAAATCTTGATTCAGCTTGTGATTCATCCAGCCCGGCATTTTGCAAGATACACTCTTCATAGAAGGTAAATAAGCAGGGTGACAATCTACAGCCTTGTTGTACTCCTTTCCCAACTTTGAACCAGTCCATTGTTCCATGCCCTGTGGTAACTGTTGCTTCTTGACCCGCATACAGGTCTCTTGGAAGGCAGGTAAGATGGTGTGGTATTTCCATCTCTTTAAGAATTTTCCACAGTTTGTTGTTCTTGACACAGTTAAAGGCTTTAGCATAGTCAATGAAGCAGAAGTAAATATTTTTCTGGAATGCTCTTGGTTTTACTGTGATCCAAAGGAGGTTTGATCTCTGGTTCTTCTGACTTTTCTAAATCAAGCTTGTCCATCTGGAAGTTCTTGGTTCACAAACTGTTGAATCCTAGCTTGGAGCATTTTGAACATTATTTTGCTAGCATATGAGATGAGCGCAATTGTTTGTTAGTTTGAAGATTCTTTGGCATTGTCTTTCTTTGGGATTGGAATGAAAATTGACCTTTTCCAATCCAGTGCCAATTGCTGAGTTTGCCACATTTGCTGGCATATTGAGAGTAGCACTTGGGGTAAAGAGTAGGAAATCAAAACACAGTCTATGTATGTTATCTCCTCATCTTCCTATATTTATGTGTGAATAAATGTTTTTGGCAAACCCAGAGTGTTCTGGGTTGAATTGTGTTCACTTCCCCAAAATATACTTTGAAATCCCACTGCAACAAAATGTGATCTTATCTAGAAATAGTGGTCATTACACACATAATTGCTCAAGTTAAGAAGAGGTCATACAGTATTGGGTGGGCTATTAACTCAGTATGTCTGGTATCCTTATAAGAAGAACATATGAAGACTCAGAGACATGTAGGAATGCCATGTGGCAATGAAGGTAGAGACTGGAGTTGTGCAGTTGTAAGGCAAGTTTTCAAAGATAGTGGGTAGACACCAGAAACTAGAAAGAGGCAAGGAAGAATTCCTCTCTCCGAGTTTCATAGGGCATGTGATCCTGTCAATACCTTGATTTTGGACTTCTAATCTCCAGAACAATAAGACAATAAATTTCTCTTGTTTTAAGCCATCTTGTATGTGCTGCTTTGTTATGTCAGCCCTAAAAATTTAATGTATTGAGTTTGGTAATTAATTTGGTGCCCTCTGGACATTTTCTAATAGATATTCATAAGTATTTCTTGAATTAATGTGGTTAACTGGTTAAAATGTTTACTCATTACATATTTATTATTCTTATAATTCATTATATATATTCATTATATATTATATATATTCATTCATTATATATATTCTTTTATGCTTATTTTTGAGTTTGATAGATGTTTTAGGATAGTCTAAATTTGAAGGCTTTTACTTTTTGCCGGAAAGTATTATTTTATTAAACTCTACATCATCTGCAGCTTACAACTTCCTCAATTCTGACTTTTTAAAATCAGAGTTACAGTTTTGTTTATTTCTTTCATCTCTTTTCAAGGATTCTGACTCCTGCATATCATGCATTTGTTGCCTTGTCATAAATAGAAAAATAGCATAAATTCTTGAACTTCTGAAACTCTCTCTCAGAGATATGTACCTTTCCTTCATTTTTCTTTGTATTTATTATATTAATAAATAAATCTAAGGATAACAGATTTGTGTGTAACCTTGTATCTTCCCTAAATTGATGCTTATACATATGCAAGTTTAGGAATTTATTTAATGCAGATAATTATTATTTATATTATTATTATGTATGAATTTGTTTTATTCTTCAGAAATACCAAAAATCCATAATTGGAATTTATGTTACCTTTCCTACATTTAAATAAGTTCCTTCTATTTTATCTTGTTTTTGACATTGTGTTTGTAATCTGAAGGTCTTCTTGAATTTGGTCTTTCACATAATAATTGTATTTTTAAAAGTGATGATTATATATATTTGAATCTAATATGGCTTGGAGCATGTCATTGTTTTTCTTTCTTTATTTTTATTGCTTGAGTCTTGAAACATCTTATTTTTGCCTGTTGCTTCTCGTGAGCTCTCTTTTTATCTCCGTTTGAATGGCTTTATTGTTGTATTCTTGTCTTTTACCATTGGTTTTATAGATTTCATGCTTTCTTGAATCTTATTGTGGATTAGGACAATACTTCCTAAATATGTCTGTAGTACATTTTTTCTGAAACCACATTGTTTCTGTCATTACTAAGGCCATTTTCTCATTATTTCAAAAAATATTTACTTATCCTTGAATAATGTATTTGCTCAATCCTGAAATGTATTTTCATCTCTTCAATATTACACATTGTTCTTAATATTTTAGAATACTCAAAGGAACTTTTATTCAAGTGGAAAGAAATATTCAACACATTTTTATTGCTAATTTGTTTAACACTCCACTTATTAGATAAGTTTTTTTTTTTTTTGGCCATTCCTTATGGCTTGTGAGATCTTAGTTCCTCAACCAGGGACTTAACCTGGGCACTTGGCAGTGAAAGTTCAGAGTTATAACCCCTGGATCACCAGGGAATTCCTTAGATATGGTTCTAATGAAACTTTGTTTCTAAAATGTAATACCATATAGCTGGAACTATAACAGCTTCAACTTTTTATAATTGGATTATCTCAAATATTGAAACATTGATCACAAATTCATTTAATATAATCCTTTCAAAATCTGATAAAACCATACGTTTAAATGCCAAACCACGACTTTTCATATTCAAGTATTTCAAATATAGATATTGTAAAACATGCAAATAAATACATTGATAACAAAATGTTATTTGATTTATACATATTGGTTTTTAAATACAAATATTATATAATTAATTTATTTTTTAAAAATAGCTTAGTTCTGTATCTAATACTCTTCCTGGGCAGAAAAAAACAAAAACAAAAACATTGTTTTAGACTATTAGAGATTGTGCAGAGTTTGTCTTAGGACATAACACTTGATAATTCTATCTAGGTGTTTCAAACCAGGGACAACAGATAGCATCTTTTCATGTATTATGTTCGTATTAAACACTTTGCTGCTGCTGCTGCTGCCGCCAAGTCACTTCAGTCATGTCTGACTCTATGAGACCCCATAGACAGCAGCCACCAGGTTCCCCGTCCCTGGGATTCTCCAGGCAAGAACACTGGAGTGGGTGGCCATTTCCTTCTCCAATGCATGAAAGTGAAAAGTGAAAGTGAAGTCGCTCAATTGTGTCCGACTCTTAGCGACCCCATGGACCACAGCCTACCAGACTCCTCTGTCCATGTGATTTTCCAAGCAAGAGTACTGGAGTGGGTTGCCATTGCCTTCTCCAGATTAAACACTTTACCTTGATTTAATTTCTAATGTCTTAAACCTGGTGTTTAAAGTCTACTTTGGCTAGAGTAAACCTTATCTCATTGTTATGTTATTATCCCATATTGGCCTGTTCTGTTAGCATTTTGAAATCCCCATGTATGAGGAGATACACTCTTTGAACTAAAATAGTTTTGCTTTACAGTCAGGAGAGGGCATGCATAACTAGAATTCCAGTCTGTTCAGAATATCACAGGTCTTCCTGCCATTGCTCATTTATACCAGTGATATGATATCCACATATACAGAGCCCATGTCCATCCATTTCAACCCCTAGCTTTATCACATTTCTAACAATTATCTCCAAATATACAATGTATACCTATGCTCTGACTCTAAACAATTATTAAATGTCATTCACAGTTTTTAATATCTTTATGGAGTAAAGAAACTGCACAAACCAGAATATTAGACCCATAACCTCACACTGTGCCAAAGTATAGGGTTTATTTTATTATTTTTGCATTATGGTGGCTTATTTTGAAATCATATTTAAGAACAAGTGCTGATTAAGGCTCTGAGACCCTTAGTACATAATAAATATGTGTGCTATGCTAATTGAAGTGAATAATTTCCATAAAATATTGTGTTACTATAATATAAAAGCACTTTCCTTATCCCTTTTGTGGATATACATGAAAAAAATGATAAACTAAATGCTGCTAATTAACTACATGTTATTCACATATGGGGTAATACATATTCAGTTCAGTTCAGTACAGTCGCTCAATCATGTCCGACTCTTTGCGACCCCATGAATTGCAGCACACCAGGCCTCCCTGTCCATCACTATCTCCTGGAGTTCACTCAAACTCACGTCCATCAGGTCAGTGATGCCATCCAGCCATCTCATCCTCTGTCNTGCTTTTTTGATTATCCATTGGATCTTGGCAATTTGATCTGTGGTTCCTCTGCCTTTTCTAAAATCAGCTTGAACATCTGGAAGTTCACAGTTCACATATTGCTGAAGACTGGCTTGGAGAGTTTTAAGCATTACTTTACTAGTGTGTGAGATGAAAAATTTGGATAAAAAATCCAATATTTTATTTCTGAATATTTTCCTGTCTAGATCAGCTAGAGACTTCTTCTAGAACTGCCATATCAAAAATCACTGTTCTTGATGAATGCCAAAATACTAAGATACTCCTCCTTCTTATTAGTGGACCACTTTTCTATCAAAAGAAAGTCTCAAAGGGCACCATTTACTTTCTTTATACACGTTCTCCATTCCAATGTAAAAAGTTATGCTTATATTTATTTTCATTTATTTTGTAACATGTATGATCAGCAAGAATCATTTGTTAATTCTACTGACTTTACATCATCCTTTCCAGGTAATTTAGATATTCTTATATTTGCTAAAGAACATAGCTCAGTAAATTTTAGCTAAGCAATATTAGCACTTGTCAAAGAATTTCAACATTTTAAAATTAAAATAAGATTAGATTAAAATTTATATTTCCTATTGGTTGCCTATTTATATTCCTTAATTACATGAAATAATAAACAGGGTTGTTTTTGTCAGTAGTCTCATAATAACAATGGATTAAGTTTATGCTTGACCAGAGGGAGTAAATAGTGGATTCTCCAGTCAATCCTCCTAGTGACCATAGAGAGAGATTTTTTATATATATATATATATATTTTTTTTTTTTTTTCTGCAAGCCTATGCTACTTTCCAGGACTGATAGATGCCATGTTAACATGCATGTACACATCCATACACATACATGCACAAACATCACACCTTTATAACATTTGCCTTCAAAATAGTATACAATTCAGTAATACTTCTTTTTAATATAAAGTAGTGCATAGGCATTCCTTGGTGTTTTTTTAAAAGAAAAAAATTCTACTTTGTGCAAATTAATTTGACTTGTGCAGATATGTCAGTATATATGGAAGAATAAACAAGCAAACAAATTAGAAAAAAAAAAACCCACAACTGTCAAAACCAACTGTTCAGGCAACCTATTCTGACAAATCTGAAGAATATTTATAATTTCTTTATTAATAGATGCAGGTCAGAAGTAATCTAGGTGTCTGAGGGATGTCATTGGTTGTGACTGTGCTTAAACTTCTTAGTACTTTATAGACATTCTGCTGGGGAAATATTTACATATTCAGAAACTTCCTTTTGTCAGCAGATTTTCATCTGTCTATATAGTAAGACTTCAATGAATAAATGATAACATTATTTAATGCCTAATAGAATTCACAAAACATTTGGGGAGTCTTTATAAACCTTACTTTCTTCCAAAACAAGTGTTTCAGTTGAGTAAGTCTTTGCAAAACTGCCCTGCCAATGTATTTGTTATGTTGTCTCCCGTTAGTTTATAATTATTAAAAAGTCAACTGCAAAGATTGTTGAATAATAATATATTTGGATAAGGTTGACTTGTTTTAACTGATTTTTTTCCATATGGAAAGAGAAAGCATTTTCAGCAAAACGGCCAGACACAAGATGTTCCTCCAGTGCTGGCTAATCACTCAGCCGACTAGGATTTGCATAGAGTCTCAGAGTTTCTTTTTATATCTGAGAAAGTGAAATATATAGAATAAACTGAGATGAATTTTCAAGTTGAACAAACACCAAGAGCACATCACCTATTAGAGAATTTCAAAACCGAATTGGCTGAGAAAATCACTGCTGCTTATTTGTAGTCCAATTTATTTTTCATCTGGAAACATCTTCACATGAAAGTAAGATAAGGGAAGATTCAGGGACTTCTTTTAACTATGCTGTCAGATTTCTTCAATGCCAGATTTTATTTTTTAATGAATTTTATCTCAGTAGAGTTGATGTTATAATGTTACAATGTTTCTGCTATACAGCAAAGCAAATCAGTTATACATATACATATATCCATTCTTTTTTAGATTCCTTTCCCATATAGTTCATTGCAGAGCATTGAGTAAAGTTCTCTGCACTATAGAGTGAGTTCTTATTTGTTACTTATTTCATATATAGGAGTGTTTATATATCAATCAAAGTCTCCCAATATATCCCTTTTCCCTGCCTTGGTACACGTTTGTTATCTATATCTGTGACTCTATTTCTGTTTTGTAAATAAGGTCATTTGCACCAAATATTTTTAGATTCCACATATGAGTGGTATCATGTTATTTGTCTTTTTCTGTCTGACTGATTTCACTCAGTATAGCAAATTTTGTTTAAAAACCAAACAAAAACTTGTTCTATTAGTAACAACAAGCATAAGCAATTCAGTTTGTTTTTAAAAAATTATTTTCTGAATTTTTTTACAATGCTGTTTACTAAACTACAAGCTTTATTCAAATTTCTCCATTTTCCCACTAATGTCTTTTCTGTGTCAGGATCCAGGATGCCACATTACACTTTGCTATCATGTCTCTTTCAACTCCCCTGATCTCTGACATTTTCTGTCTATCCCTTGATTCATTAATGTATACATTTTTGGCAATACCATAAAACTGATGTGCCATTCTTGGTACATCATATCAGGAAACTAAGATTACTTAGTCTCAAATGGGCCTGTGCCTGTGGATTCCAGCATGTTCTCACTCCTGGCTGCCGCATGTCCCTCTGTCCCAGTAGCTTGCCCAGGGGCTTCAAGCTCAAGAGTGAGACTCAAGGACATACCTTTCCAAAGATAGCTTAAATTAAGCAGCCTCTACAGTCGTCAATATACCAGCAAATCTGAAAAACTCAGCAGTGGACACAGAGCTGGAAAAGGTCAATTTTCATTCCAGTCCCAAAGAAAGGCAATGCCAAAGGAGATCAGTCCTGGGTATTCATCGGATGGACTGATGCTAAAGCTGAAACTCCAATACTTTGGCCACCTCATATGAAGAATTGACTCATTGGGAAAGACCTTGATGGTGGGAAGGATTGGGGGCAGGAGGAGAAGGGAATGACAGAGGATGAGATGGCTGTATGGCATCACTGACTCAATGGACATGAGTTTGAGTGAACTCTGGGAGTTGGTGATGGACAGGGAGGCCTGGCGTGCTGGGATTCATGGAGTCTCAAACAGTCAGACACGACTGAGCGACTGAACTGAACAGTCAATCTAAGTTCAAACACCTGTGATAAATCCCATACTCTCTGTGGCCAGGTGTTTCCACTTGAACCCTAACTGCATCAGAAGAGAGACACTGGTTTAGAGTAGATGGGCCTTTAGAGCTCAGAGCCTCCAAAGGTCATCAGCATCAGGGCCCTCCCAACAGGCCTGCTCAGAATCCAGCTTTCCTAACTACCTTGTAGCTATCAGGAGGACAGACTTTTCCCAGGCTGGCACTGACAACAAAAAGTCCAATAACTTGCTGACTCCTGGGCCAAACAAAATAAAAGGAAACTGATTCCTACAAAAAAATCAGATGCTCTGTGTCATAGTGGGCATTTGATAAATGAACAACCTGAAACTGGAGCACCCTGGGCACAAAGCTGGTCTGGGGATCATCTGCTCCCCAGGAGGAGGTTTAGGCCTCAGCATTGAGGGTGGGACCCTGCTTCAGATCGCAGTTGGGTTAAAGAGCCACATATGAGCCTGAACATCCATGACAGCCAGACTCTGCAGCTTGGGCCCTGGATGGCCACCAGGAGGTGCTGAGGACATGCCCAAGAAAGCAGTGATGTCGCCAGGAGTGTAAGGGGTGGCTGGGAGGTAGGAAAAATGCAAGATAGAGGACTGGAGGGGTCTCCAAGGTTGAGAAGGGCAAATGCCTTGTGTGAGGCAGACAGCTGTACCTGCAGGAACTCTGCATGCTTTGGCTCCATCTGCTCCACTTTGGGCATCTGGAGTACATCACTGGGTTGGTGCCACCTGGGACCACGAGTGGGGCTACATTCATGGGAAGGCCTGACCCAGCTGCTTGGGGATTTCTGTTACTCTTTCTGTACTTACTGATCATGTGACCCACCGACCCCTGTTCAGGCCTCAGTTTCCTTATCTGTCAGAACCCCTAGTCTTGGTGTGTTTGGACGTGTTATGAAAGAACCCCATGTATAATGACAGGGTGTGTTGCATCAGGGTCTGGGTGTGTTGCAACAGACCAGATTAGCCATGATGTGCCATGGTGGACATCAGGCATGTCGCAACAGAAAGAACCCCCCATCACCGAGATGAAAAAAGCCAGGCATGTCACAATAGATCCACCAACTCCACCTCCCCCACTGGGCCAGGATAGGCCACGATGGATCCATGTCAAGACAACATGACAACATGGGCATGTTGCAAGAGCCCAAAATGTGACAGAACCAGGCATGTTGAGACAGGAAAACCCTGTATAGTGATCAGGACAAACATGCCATGACACCAGGCCCCCAGTCGCAGTGCCTCCAAAAACATGCTTTGATGGGAAAAACATTTTTTATCTTGCCTCAATAAAAGTTATTTGTTTCTAATTATATTTTAATACCACCTCCAAACACAGAATTATTTGTGAAAATACTTGTTATGAGAAAAGTATGAGATTTTAAGCTGAAAACATTTTAGATGTTAAGTGCATGTTATTAACTGTGGATATGTGTTGAAGAGAACAATAAGGAATCAAGTTGTAAGATCTCTATTTGGTGCCACTGCCTGAATGCTGGAGTCATTCTTGTAAAAGATCATTGTTGGTATCTCATATTCTGTTCAGATCTTTTAATACCTTTAGGGAGGAGTAAAATTAGATGGTTGATAGGCATACTGGACCATCACTCAGTGGTTTGAGGAAGAACTGGATGTGGTCAGGGTTCTACAGACTCTCTTTTCCAAATTAGGGGGTATACAGCACATATTCACAGCAGTTGTGCTCTCAGACCTCATAACGTCTCACTGTGAAAGTTTCTCACTCCAACTCCTGAAATCTTATAGTCCAACTTAACTGAACATCTCCCCTCATTGTGTGAGAGCAGAATCTGATATATATTTCTTAGGAGAAAATTATTACCATAAAGATCTGCCTTTTTTTGTTGTTGTTGTTAAAAATTGACACCAGAAGCAAACTAATCATTCTCTCCTAAAAGCATAGCATTTTTGTTATATTGAATAGAATTACACTGTCATTAGGAGGAAAATGATACCATAGCACTTGATACTTTGTTTACTCTGTTATAACCACAGCTACTAAAGAAAAATCAGCTACTTTCAGAGAAGACAATACTATGCTTGCAAATAAATTTGTATATAGATTCTGTTAAATATTATGTTTCAGTGAGATTAGCAAGCAGCAAATAGCAACAATGAAGGAAAAACCATTGAAATTCTTAAAAGCAAATAATCTGCCATTCTCTGCTTCTGTATCTGAATTTTATCTGCTCAAGCTATCAGGAAAAGGCTGTCAATCAGCTCTATTGCTGGAGTGAAGGAGTAGATGGTACAGTTTAATTTTATTATGGAAATTGATTTGCATCTTTTATATTTCTTGATTGAAATCTTTCCAGGTAATGGCATTGAAGAAGACTCATAAAAATGCCATGACTGGGGTAATAACTATTATTATGATCAAATTTAATAAAAAAAAACTTCCCTACAATATAGGAACTATGAATAATTCATATAAACTGTTGCCTAAAATGTGATAGAGAGGAAAAGACTTGTAGAAAAAAATCTTAATGTATCCAGACAGGGATGATAATTGGTTTCTGCAAATAATGAATACTTCCTGTTCAAACCAAGACTAACAAGGCCAGGAGAGAGGATTCCACACAGAATAAATAATTCCATGTGTCTAATTTTTGCAAGATAAGAAGGATGGGTGGATTTTCAAAAAAGAACTGTCATAAAAATACATGTTCTAAAAATTATATTTTAGAATATCACAACAGTTCTTTTACATAAGCAATGACTTCAGGAATCTTTAAGATAAGTTTGTATTTATATGTTTGTGAATGATCTATACAAAAATGAGCATTGATCCCAGTGCTCCAGGTTAGTATTTTCCTCTCTGTATTGTTTACCAGTCTGGGCCTAGAAATCCAAGTTAACCCTAAAGAATTTGCATAAAATCAGTGTTGAAACAATTCTTGTTTCAAAAATAAGTTTTAAAATGATTGTATTTATTTGATATATAGAAATTTGGTGTGTATAATTGTATTTCCAGCTTTAATCAATCTTTAATTTGTTTTGTTTCAGTTTAATTTTATTTCTTTTAACTGTTAATCTCTCTGTTTCTTACTTTTATTGGCTACCATCTGGTGGAAAAAATTGTAATAGCAGAGCAAGGTTAAAAGATATGTAATGAGACAAAGGTTTGCATTGTAAGTGTGATTGCCCCATCATATTGTTGACATGGGTAGCAAGCTTGATAACAGAGCTTTGTTCTTATCACACTCAGTTCCATTATGATTATAACTATTCATCTCTTAAATAATTTAGAAATTTATATTTTATTATGTAGAAAAAGAGCTATGATACTATAATGAGTTCTAAGAAGGTAGGGGCCAAATTCTTGTGGTTATTTCAATGTAGCCAAGATGTCCTTTTTTGCCCTTAACAGACTTAAATTTTACACACATAGTTTCAGCATAATTATTGCTAGTGCTTACTTTCACTCTCAAACTTCTTTAGAAGATTAAAAATATAATTATTCTGTTTATAATCAGCAGTTAGCAGGATGTCTGTGGATACCTGTACACTGAATATTTTTAACTTTTCAGTATTTAAGTTTTTTCCACTTATGTTAGATAATTTGAGCTTAAATTCTCTTATTTGAGGAGTCTTCATGAAGAAAACATTAACAAATTAAAACATTTGATTTTTAATCAAAAATCTGATAATTGACCAGTCACGTGAAATCTTATATTTTGGAACTATATTGTATAGACTATAATTTATAGAACCTACAAGTTGTTCACAAGAAGTTAACAGAGGTAATGTGGAATACAATCATGTTCTTCACTGGTTAGCTAATGGCATTTCAATAGTCATCTTCTTGGACTTAATAGTAAGTTGGCTGAGAGAGTGATTTGACAACTACAGTGCTTTGCTAAAAATATCTTACAATAAATTGAAAGAAAAAATTGATATAGTTACATCACATCTGTGCAGATATACTGTATATTTTACATGGGAAGAATAATTATATTGTTATTTTTTTAAATACATTCTTGCTATTCTGCACAAAGAATTCCTAAAGATTAATCCTTAAAGATAAGGTTTATAAATCTCAAATTTTATTTTTATGTATACTATTTAAGTTAAAAATTTTAATCTTTAAAATAATTCCAAATATGTTATTGAAAGTGAAGTCGCTCATTCATGTTCGACTCTTTGCGACCCCATGGACTGTAGCCTACCAGGTTCCATGGGATTCTCCAGGCAAGAATACTGGAGTGGGTTGCCATTTCCTTCTCCAGGAGATCTTCCCGACCCATGGATTGAACCGGGTCTCTCACATGGTAGGCATTGTTATTTTTATGTAATTTCTTTGTTAACATATTTTAATAACCCCAGAAATCACATAGTCAACCTTGTTGATTAAAAGCAACAAAGTTTATATTCTAATTGGATATATGCTTATTCCTTTACAAGTTACAGTAATTATCTTCAAAATGCTTTAATGTGACAACAGAAACACAGTAGTAAAATTTGTTAAAACTGGTTGAATTTAGCTATACTTAAATTATAAATTTGTTGTTGGAAGTAGGTTAATCTTTTTCCATTTCTCTTTAAGTAATTTGTTACCCTGGATATTAAGAAAGAAATCAATGTTTGGATAGCCACAAGGGTTTTTAGATAATTTTGAAGTTTGAAGTTTTTAAATCAAGAGTCTTACAAGAGGAAAATGTAAGCTTAAACTCCTTGGCTTTTCAAACTACAAGGATATACTTAGCGATGTTAATTAAATAATAAAGATAAAATGTATTCCTTTATGGTCATGTAATATACAAACATTTCTTCCATGTAAAAAATTCTAAAGATTATATATGTGTGTGTGTATATATATACTCTAATTTCAATCTATATACAAAAGATATCATATATATTTTTCTTTGAAATATGAATTCAAGCAGGCTTCTCAAACCACATTGTCTGCCCCTTTCAGGTCTCATACTTAGCAGCATAGAAATTTAAAATATTTATCAGTAAGTTATACTGGAAAATATTACTTGATGCAATAAAATTGAAATTATATTAACAATTGTTTGTAACACCCATAAAAGTAAACTGAAAAGCATTATTTATTCATAATTGAAGGAATGGCCTTACTTATTCATAATTCAAGATCCCCCCAACAAAGCCTCTGTATGTGTGCCTGGTAAGGTACTTTTGTTGTGTCCAACTCTTTGTGACCCTATAGGCTGTGTAGCCTGCCAGGCTCCTCTGTCCATGGGGTTCTCCAGGCAAGAATACTGGAGTGGGTTGCAATATCCTGCTCCAGGGGATTTTCCTGACCCAAGACTCAAACCCATGGCTCCTGCAGCTCCTACATTGCAGGCAGATTCTTTACTGATAAGCCACTGGGGAAACACCCACAAAGCCTATTTATAAGTAAATAGGTCAAGTTATCAAATGTCTCTATGAATAATTAAGCTATTATTATATAAGTTAAACACAGAAGGGAAATTATGGCTATGGTTTAAATGTTAAATATTGGTGTAAACTATGTAAAACACAATCTAATGGATTTTCTTGGAAGATGCTAGGAAAATAATGTTTTACTTTGAAAACTTAAATAAAGGAATCAAACCTTTTTATTCCTGATCTACTACTTAAACTCTGTATTTTGTACTAATCAGAGTTCATACGGTAGTTTATTTTATAGAAGGATCTCGTCCAATAAATGAATAACTGTATTATAATTATTCTATTGTCATTTTGCAACCCTAAATTCATTAAAGTATATAGACAATTATCATTAGTGACTTCTGATAGAGGAAAACAGAGATAACTGGTCATTACGTCCTCCTGACAGAGAAGGCAATCACAGCCCACTCCAGTACTCTTGCCTGGAAAATCTCAGGGACAGAGGAGACTGGTGGGCTGCAGTTTATGGGATCACTATGAGTTGGACACGACTGAGCGACTTCACTTTCACTTTTCACTTTCATGCATTGAAGAAAGAAATGGCAACCCACTCCAGTGTTCTTGCCTGGAGAATCCCAGGGACGGGGGAGCCTGGTGGGCTACCGTCTATGGGGTTGCACAGAATCGGACACGACTGAAGTGACTTAGCAGCAGCAGCAGCAGCAGCATGGCCTCCTGATGCAAGTACACAACATTTGTTACGTAGAATTCTTTCTAAATTCAAAATGAAATCTCTAGATGTAACTACTGATTCAAGACAGACGAATATGTTGAAAGACAACAAAGAAGCAGTCAGGGAATTTTTGACTGTGTGAAAGTATCCAGAGGGAAGGAAAAATATTAAAATGAGGAAAAGGTAAATACATAAAGAGAAATCTAAGAGACACATTGGTTAATTCCATTACATAGAGGTTATTTGGGTCCTGATTTCAAAAAACCTCTGGAAAATTTTTATGAGACATCTGGGAAAATCAGAAAACTCTTTGTATAGTTGGTGATAATAAATAACTTTTTATGATAGTCGATTATATTATGATCATATTTTTGAGCAGTGACTTATTTTTAGAGGTGCATATAAACTTCTCCTATGGCTCAGTGGATAAAGAATCTGCCTGCAATGCAGGAGATACAGGAGATGTGGGTTCAATCCCTGGATAGGGAAGATCCCCTGGAGGAGGAAATGGCACCCCACTCCAGTATTGTTGCCTGAAAAATCCCATGGGCAGAGGATACTGGAAGGCTACAGTCCAAAGGGACACAGAGTCGGACACTACTGAGTAACTAAAAAGACATAAAATATACAAGGAAGAATGAAATGATGTTTTGGTTTAACTTCTTAACATGATGTAGGGTTAACCAGTGGGGATAAAGATAAAATTGGTCATAAGTTTTTATTCATTGAATGATGGATACAGGGTTATACTACTGTTCTCATGAATTATATACTACATACTCTCTACATGTGTGTGTGTGTACATTCATATATGTATATATACAGCTATATATAATTGCATGTCTTTCATGGATATTCTTAGTGTGCTCATACTTTTTTTTTTAACTTTTCTCCTGAGTGATAAATGATTTTCTTTCATGTAAAATATCTTAGCTTGACAATAGAGTTAGTCATATTCTGTATTGAGATAAGGATGCTTCTTTTTTAGGGTATAGTATTTCTATGTTTCAGGGCTATTTATTCAAACCCATGAAAAGAAGGAATTTATAAAATTCATTTTTTATAAAGTAGTGACCATAATATTTCCTTGACTGTATCAAGGATATTTTCACAGAAAATTCTGCTTAGTTATTTTAGGTTATTAGCTCTAAATACATCCTACCTCTATTGATTCCAATATGGTATATGTTTTTTGGCTCAAGATTAAATAGAAATGATGCATTTGATAAAACAGAGTGGTAATGAAAGTTGTGTAAACATGGTTTTGATGAGGCTCATTTTTAAACTTTAGCAGTTTAATCATTTATGCATAGACTGTATGTTGCATTAAACATGCTTCCTATAATCAGTTTCTATGACAACCAAGAAGCTGGCAGATTATATTGATTCATACAGGATGTTTTTCAAGGTTGTGATCAATTTATTAGAGTTGATTATTGTATTAGAATGACTGTCAATGATAACTATAAAATGATTGATAGCATTTCCCTATTTAAATTATTCTTATACTTCATAGGATATTTATATGCTGAAAATACTTATGCTACTAATTGGAGAAGACGAAACTGAAGAACAACNTGTGATCAATTTATTAGAGTTGATTATTGTATTAGAATGACTGTCAATGATAACTATAAAATGATTGATAGCATTTCCCTATTTAAATTATTCTTATACTTCATAGGATATTTATATGCTGAAAATACTTATGCTACTAATTGGAGAAGACGAAACTGAAGAACAACCCTAAAGTACAAATTAAGCTAATGAAATTAAATATATATGATGATTATGGTTTAACTTTAAAGAAACAGATTGGTTTTTATTTGATATTAGGAGGGTAAAGAAATATTTATATTTTTTATAAATATTTATAATTATTATAAAATAATTAAAATTATTTCAAATCTATATTGGAAAATCATTTCAGAACCTTTCAGACAACATTAAATCCTAAAATAAATAATCCATGTGTCTTACCAGGCCACTGTAACAAAGTCCCACAGAAATTATTTCTCACAATCTTACTGGCTAGAGGCTTGAAGTTAGGGCACCGGCATAGTTGAGTGAAGACTTTCTTCCAGATCTGAAGGAGTGAGCTAACTGTGAAATCTAAGAGGACTAATCCCATTCCTTCAGGCTTTACCTCTTTGACCTCAGTGATTCATAAAGGCCCTATCTCCTGCTATCACTGCATTGTGTGCTAAAGTTCAGCATAAGATTTTCAGGGGACACAGACAACATTCAGACCACAGCAACATGTTACCAATCTTTATCATTTCCTCAAAACAAATATCCTTTCTGTCCTAAACTGCTTNGGAATAGTCTGGAATCACCTCGAAGTTTGTAAACAACAGTAATGTAAGGTTTACTCTATAAAACATGAACTTCTGGAATTGATGGTTAGTATTTAAGGAGTGATGAATGTGGGCAATAGTCAAGAGGGTGAAAATGACAGAAACAATTGATAAAAAGAGAGAGACAGACATAGAAAGTGACAAGGAGACAAAGACAGATCACTTAGAGTGCCCAAGTATAGGGGCAGGGAGGAGGGAAAGGAAAGCCAAAAATGGTAAGTGTATGTTTTGAATATCTGGGATAAAGGAAAAATACCGAAATGTATGTTTTTATCTGTTGTCTCTATAAAGGATTAGAAAGTACATAGTATAGGTTATTTTCAGGCCATAGTTTCTTTCACAATGATTTCATTCTGCTGCTGCATATAATAGCAAAGATATATAATTTTCCAGCTTTTTTTGCCCTTCAAGACCAACTGGTAATTTGTCATTTGTTAACACAAATAGATTTTACAGTTCCCTATTTGATATCTATGTGAGCTTCCACGTGGCTCAGTGGTAAAGAATTCATCCGACAATGCAGGAGACTCAGGAGACATGGATTCTATCCCTNAAGATATATAATTTTCCAGCTTTTTTTGCCCTTCAAGACCAACTGGTAATTTGTCATTTGTTAACACAAATAGATTTTACAGTTCCCTATTTGATATCTATGTGAGCTTCCACGTGGCTCAGTGGTAAAGAATTCATCCGACAATGCAGGAGACTCAGGAGACATGGATTCTATCCCTTGGTTGGGAAGATCCCCTGGAGGAGGAAATGGCAACCCACTCCAGTATTCTTGCCTGGAGAATCCCATGGACCAAGGAGCATGCTACAGTCCATAGAGTTGCAAATAGTCAGACACAACTGTGCATGTGTGCATGCACACATGTATACACATGTGTACACACACACATCTGATATCTAGGCGCCTTCAAGTAGACAGTATTGATTGTTAGAAACTAAAATGCTTGTTTGCCATGATTTCATTTTTTTCAGATATTCTTTATCCTGAAATGAAACTTAATTTCATTTCACTGTGTTTTATATTCTTTAGGCAGGTGATATAATAGTATCTTGAGGAATATCCAGGTATTAATGCGGTTAGAGGAAGAGTGTTTCTTCAAATGGAAACCTAATAGTTTTCATGATAGAAAATATAAATCTGTACATGTCAGAGAGGCACATCTATTTTCTCCTTTCAGTAATAGGTTTACATTTTTAACATGCATTTCATGAACCAATGTCATCTTTTTGCAGGTGATTGCTTATAAGCAAGTAGTTTTGATTTTATCTCGATCATTTCAGATGCAGGGCATTGTGAAGACCTCAATTAGGATTGGAAATGTGCTGTTCTATTTTCTCATTTCCTACAAAGATTTAAACTTAAATTCATAACTGCCTGCCAGGTCCTTAATGTAAGAACATCTTTGTTCAGGTAATGTTTTTGTCAAGAATAAGGTGTCACACCTATCATGGCATGTAATTGCTATCATATGCGTATGGCATTCAGTTCATACTCCTTTTATTTATATAGGGCTGTTAGAAAATTATTTCCCTGTTTTAATAAATGCCTTTATTCCTCAATACAATTTAAACAAATAAATATTGCATTGACCTTTTGCATTTCTTTTTGTAGCACTACAAAAAGGGTCATATTCCTTGATATGATAATTAAAAATCAAGTGCATATTAACAATCTAGTAATTGGAAAGTAATTTTATAGAACACAGGCCATAAATTATTCACCATTTGAAGTGCAATGTGTTTATATTTAATTTTATAAATCATTCTTCCAAGTTAGTGACAAGACATTCAGTGGTACTTGAAAAAAGGGACCATCTAGATCTCTTATATCATTTGATATATGTTTGGCAAAACATTTGGAAACTTCATTAATTTATGTCATATTTGTAGAGAGGCTTTAACTGGATTATTGTACACTTTAACTTGAACTTGAATTCAAGTGCATCAGGTTGAGTCTTTCTCCTGGCAAGAAATTGCAATGCTAATAAAGCTGGGAGGGGAGTGATCCCTCTTCATTCCCTGCTTGCAATGTGAGCATTAAAAACATGAAAAAGGTTTTGAGATTTGAATGATGAATATTAACTATTTGGGATACTGTAGCATTAGGAAGGGAGAAGGCAGTGGCACCCCACTCCAGTACTCTTGCCTGGAAAATACCATGGACAGAGGAACCTGGTAGACTTCAGTCCATGAGGTCGCAAAGAGTCAGACACGACTGAGCGACTTCACTTTTACTTTTCACTTTCATGCACTGGAGAAGGAAATGGAAACCCACTCCATTGTTCTTGCCTGGAGAATCCCAGGGATGGGGGAGCCTGGTGGGCTGCCATCTATGGGGTCACACAGAGTCGGACACGACTGAAGTGACGCAGCAGCAGCAGCAGCAGCATTAGGAAGTAATTAGGTAAAACCATCATTATAGGGTTAGAAGTTATTTTCCTCAAGTTGAAAAATGGTATATTTCAAATACTGTGCACATTTAATTGAGAATAGTAGAAATTTTGACTTAGTATCCTTCTCTGAAGATCTCACAGTTCTTTATAAGTACTATCATTTTCATATTCATTTTACTTCTATGAAGAGGAAGTTTCTGAGTTGAAGTTGAAGTTTTTTCAATCATAAGACAAACTTAATAGATTGTTTTATAAAATAAGATACAGTGATTGATATACAAGTGTATTATTTCTCTGACTTATATAATTTTCTTGTAAATTCCATGTGTCCTGTATGCAAATAAAGGTATGATGCGTTCTATTGAAATAAAAAGAGAACCTGGATTTTCTAGATAAGTTTTTCTATGGTAGGTCTGAAATATAGAACTTTAATTTCCAAAATCAGTAGTTACTCCAAAAGGCATGATTATTTATAGAAAGTGATGAAATCAAAATATTTTAACCTATAGATTCCCATGAGAGAAATATAGGCCAATGATCCAGGACATTTATGCTTCCCTAATTCAACTATGCAGTAATCAAATATGTATGGAGTATTTATTATGTGTTGTAAAGTGTTCTGTAGGTAAAACAAATGAATAAAAACATACCCATGATTCCAAGGAGTATGTGGTCTAGCTGGGACGATATATGCAGAATTGGGTAATTACAAACTAATGTAGAACATGCAGTAAGAGAAAGGTTCGGGGAACATCAGCTCTTGGAAAAATGGTTCAGAAGACAGAATTTGTCCTAGAGAATATTTTCATGTCACCATTTTATTCATTAATTTTTTATGAGACAAACAGGCTACCCTGTTTCCTATAGTAAAATGCTCCAAATGCCATATTTCCCGTCATTGCTTCCAAGTTTTGCTCTCAACTCTGAGGCCCTGGTCATCTGACATTTACTAGTAGAGATTAAAACAACAGCAACAACAACAAAAATGTGAACATAAGGAATCTTTATCTGGAGGGCTTCTGTCTTAGCCTAGGCAGCTATAACAACATGCTATACACTTGGCAGTTTAAAAAGAGACTTTTATTTCTCACAGTTTTGGAGGCTTGGAAGCCGTGATCAGTGTGATAATGGCGTCAGTGTTGGTGAGCACCCTCTTCGTGATCTTCCATTAAGTCCTCATATGACCTTTCCTTGGTGCTTGAATGTGTGTGCAAACACACACACACATAGTTCATAACTTTAAAATCCATTCTATTAATATGTTTCCTCACAGACACTCCCATGGTTCCTCTCTAGTAAGTCCATCATTAAAACACCAGTAATTAAGGAAGTAAGTGATAAGCAATAAAATCACATTCATAATTTTAAACACCTTGGAAAGCCACCTATAATCAATTATATTTTGGTAGAAAAAGAATAAGCAATCATCTCTAAATAATGTTGTTGTATTAAATTTACCTAATAGTGGCACTCTACGTTAATCAATTCTAAATTGGATCATTAGTTAATGAAAATAGACAGTAATTAAATACTCCGGATTTCACATGTATCATATCAAATTTCCTGATGAAATTCAGTATGAGGATTGGACATAGTTAAACTCCTATTTTCAAATTTCACTGCAGTGGAGAGAGCTCATTGTAAAAGGAAAGGTTTTACAAGCTGTTGCCACTACAGTTCAGTAGCTGCAAGACTGTTTTATGATTACAGATCAGACAACCAGGAAAATCAGAATAAATCTAAATGGTACCACTTCATTTTATGATCTGTGATGGATGTAAATTGAGTCTTGTATTATTTAGGAAACACATAATTCTAGAACATTAGATCTACAGATATCTTTAGAATCTCTAAATGGAATGCCCACATTTTACAAGTATTAGGACCCTAAATACACTAGCTAAAAGACTTATCTGTTGAACTGAGGCAAAAATCATATTTCCTGACTCTCAACTTGTGCTTTTAGCAGTGTATCACATTCATCATCTTTTTACATTAATGCATTTATCTGGCTTAGAAGTTACCCATTCTGTTTTCAACATACCCAAGCGTGCCCCTCCTTTGATGCTGGGCTTTAACGCTGGCTGATATAGGGCCATAATTGCTTTTCTCTCTATAGAATACTGTGAAAGATGGTAATGTCTACAAAACCTAAATGTGGTCTTCATTCTATCTTGACCCACTCATCTTTTTTCCTGCTAACATCTGTAAGGTTTGGAACTCCCTGAAATAAGATACTTTCCACAGATGTCATGGTAAATCATCAGGCTTCTCAGTTTTCAGACTCTAAAACTTGAGGGAGAGATCATTCGATATGGAGAGAAAATAAATACCAAGAGAAGGGAAAGCAGAAGTTGCCATTGGAAGAAAAAAGGTAATTGACAACTGTTGAAAGTGCCTTGGGTAGTAATAGTAGCAGTAGTGTTAGTGACTGCCTTGCGTCTGACTCTTTGTGACCCCCATGGATTGTAACCCACCAGGCTCCTCTGTCTATGAGATTCTCCAGGCAAGAATACTGGAGTGGGTGGCCAGGCCTTCCTCCAGGGGATCTTCCCAACCCAGGGATTGAACCTGGGTCTCCTGCACAGCAGACAGATTTTTTTTACTGAGTGAGCTACAGGAAATAGATTTTATAATATTTAAAAAAAAATCATTATGATTGCATGCTAAGTATCACCTGGTCTTGCATGTGTTCAATTGTATGGTTTTTATAATTTCTTTAGTTTTCCTTTATATGAAATATAGTAATCTTTGAATATGACAGGAAATACACTTAATTTATATTCTCAGCACTGCAAAATATACTGTTTAGACAGATCTGATTAATTTCAATGGAATTATAAAGAAGACATCTGCGAGGAACAGTCATTCTGACAAAGAGTGAAAGGGTTAAATGACCCCTAATTTCTCTATTTTGGCAAACTCCCAAGGCTTTCACTAAGAGAATGTTCATGTTTTCTGCCAGGTGGATGCAAATTCACTCTACAAAAAGGAATTAATTTACTAAGGTATGATGCATCTTTTCTCTTTTCTATTCTGGCAATTGAATATTCATCACAAAACAAGTACTGCTAATTAGCAGATTATTCCATTTACTGGCAAATTATGAACTTGTTATTTATATAAAAAAGGCAACAGTTGAAAAAAATTCAAAGTTTTATTTAGGTACAACTGCTCAAATAACTTTAAAAATTTTCCAAACATACAATGCATTTCACTGTAATGAATCATCATTTGGTAACTACACATAGGATTTAAGTTTTAATCACTTCAAGAAATGGAGGTTTTAGGTTAACATTTAGTTGTTGTAACAAAATTTCTAATCTTAGCAAGGCTGTGTTTTTGCCTAAAGTTAATAGTTTGGTGAAATTAATGATAATTGTGGGCACTTCCTCAGTTTTTAAACTTACTTAAGGTGGATGACTCATTTAGGGAGCTGCTTTAATAGAAGTTTGTTCTAGGAATTTTAATTATATACTTTGATAGTTAACAAGGAGGCTACTTAACTATTCTTCCTAAAGAATAATTGGTAAAGTAACTTAATCATTAACTATATTTCTTATTTGCTGTAATTCCTTTATTACAGTAAGTCTTTTTATCACTTTTGCATACTATGTTAGGTATTCTTTTGTTGAACCCAACGGTTCATCACCGTGAATCCGTCGTCCCAAAGACCACCGAGACCAGGTTTCGATGCAAACAGCAAGAGGATTTTATTGTACTGGCGCGCCGGGGTTCCATCTCCTTAAGCAAGGAGCGAGAACCCTGAGTGTTGTTACATGGCAGCTTTTAAGCACAAGCAAGCAGAAACAGTTTGATTGGTTACAGGTGTTGACCTTTTCAAGGATTGGCTCATTGATAACAGGTTACAACTGTTGATCAGGTGGTGCCCCTGTGGCGGGCAGTTTCTCGGAACAACAGCTCTTCTGGAAAAGTCCCGAGGAAGTTTCATAGGTTACAGAGATACGCGTGAGCTCGGGATGGGGTGCCTATGCATAGTCCTTTCCCAGTTACAGCCAAGAGGGTAAGTTTGGTTGCCCCCTCGTTTTGCCACCTGCAGGTTGTATGGGGCTGAGAAATGTAATCAGAGATAAACAGGCCATGTTTCCATGAGTCCGAGATAACCCTGGGCAGTTTGGAAAGTCTTATACTAAAAAACACATTCTTACACTTTCTGCTAAAAATAGTGAAATGATTGACACTGGAGAGGCCATGTCTGATTATCTTTTGTATAAGGCAAACTTGCCCCTACACACCATCGCCTTCACCGCTCCCCCATCATATTGTAGTATTACTTTTTGAAATTCTGGATACTGAATGGTGCGTGCATCAGTTTTTTAACTCAGTCAAGTCCAGGCTCTGTCTCTCAGGCAAGAATTTAGAGAGTATGAAGGATTCTGTGGGGCAACTGGCTAAATGGAAATAATCTAAAATGAGATATTAAGGCTAAATTAAAACAGCAGAGAGCAGCAGGGCGCAGAGGAAACCAAAACAATGCCCAAACAGAGATATAATGGATCAAGGTAACATAAGTGGAGCATGCACGTGCTTTGGGTTGTGGGCGAGGAACGTGTAGGAGAGGATCTGGTTCTGAGAATGTTAAAATCTAATTTTCTGCTGTTGGATAGGAAATAGAAGATGTTTACATTTTAAAAATCAAGATGAAAAATTTTAAGTATATTCTTCAGAAATATGGATACAAATATAAGATTCCTCCTTCCTCCATAAAAAAACATCAATTAGAATAACTGAGAGTAGTTGCCTCCAAAGGATGAGCCAGGAACTATAGTTTTTCAGCATTATCTATTTTATGCAGGTGATAGTGATGGTAGAAAGGAGTGCTTATAATGTAATTAAGTGGTTTAAAATATATGTAATGGAGAAGGATAAGAATAAATTAGTCAATCAGAGTTTTAGAGATAAACATTAATTAATATAGATATTTTCTGATGGTTTCAAGGTTGTACGTGGGGAAATGAGTGTGTAGAAAAATTATATCACAATTCCTTTCCCCTCTAAGGAAGGCAGGAAAGGAGTGAGAAAGACATTCCAACTAACTTGCCGTGTGTCCCAGGAGATTACTGAGTGGCACTGAGAACGGTAACTCTTGGGATTGGAGAGCTAAAGTAGAGAGAATCAAATGTTAGGGAGGATAACGTTTTTATGTGGAAGAAGACATGTGTCCTTCAAGATTTGCTTTTTGAGATATTTATAGAGGTGATTCAGTGAGAGTCCTATGACTGCTAACATTCAGTTCAAAACAGGTCAAGGATTCTGGTCCTGTGAACCTACCAAAGAAAGTTGAAGTAGTCTGCATCTAAGCTGAAATAAACTGCTTATCTGTGAAGTCCGAGACTAGTAGCACCCACAAATCTAAATCTATCACCAGCAAGGGGAATGGCATCACTGGCACAAGCTTATGGGCATCAGAATCCATTTCTTAAGTCGAGGAAAACTGGCTTGTCAAAGGACATTGGTATCTTGTGCAAAGAAGGGATGGCTGGCCCCTTAGTAGGAGCTGTTATCATATCTGTAAGAAACTGTAAGTTTGCTTCTTACTTACAAGTACTTATAGTTCTCATTTAGTTTTTTTTTTAATCACAGGAAACTGGTCTAAAAAATTTAGAGATACAACATAGTAGAGATACCATGACACTTCTGCTTTTTACTTCAAAGCATGAAGTGTTTGTTTGAAGTAGACATTTATAACAATTTTTTTCTGTGTTTTTCTTAATAAAAGGTCTTATTTTTAAAAATCAGGTATGAATTTTGAATTTGATTTCTTTTTATACCTATCATATAATTTTGCATGTTTTCTACTTTGTGTATAATTTGTTTTTGTCCTGTCAGTTTGAAAAGACTATTAATAAATTTATTTCAATGAGCCTAATATTTTTGGAGTAATTAAGTACTAATCATGGTGTATTATTCTATAAATGCACCTTAATATTTTGCTATTTTATGTTTTAGATCTATGGTTTATATTAATATGAAAAATGTGTTTGCAGTTATTTTATCTTAGTATACACTAGTTTGTGGGTTTTTTTTTTTAATCAAGGCTATCTTATCATCCTGGTTTTACAAAAAGAAAATGGTTCTCCATGCTCTGTAAAAGTTTAGTTCACAAAAGAATTACAAATGGCTTCAAAGTTGAAACAGCCTGTGACAGTGTGATCCTGAGACCTTTTGGACATACTTTTTTTGAAAGTGTCAGCAGTTTCTTCCACANCACTTAATATTAATTTTGCTATTTTATGTTTTGGATTTATGGTTTATATTAATATGAAAAATGTGTTTGCAGTTATTTTCTCTTAGTATACACTAGTTTGTGGGGTTTTTTTTTTAAATCAAGGCTATCTTATTATCCTGGTTTTACAAAAAGAAAATGGTTCTACATGCTCTGTAAAAGTTTAGTTCACAAAAGAATTACAAATGGCTTCGAAGTTGAAACAGCCTGTGACAGTGTGATCCTGAGACCTTTTGGACATACTTTTTTTGAAAGTGTCAGCAGTTTCTTCCACAATGTTGTTCAGTTTATAGTAACTAAATTTTATGTAAATATGTTATTATATACACTCTTAAAAATCAGCTATTTTATCTAGATTTTGATGTATTGGTATAAGATTAATGTATTCAAAAATTTATTCTGTACTTTGTATTCTCATTTCTAAGTTTATTTATTTGTACACTAATTTTAGTTGATTAGAATATCTAGAAAATGTAGTTTTGTTGATTGTTATACTTCAGCTGGATATTTGAATTTTGGGGCCTTATTTATTCTAGAAAGAAAAGATGTTTATAATAATATGAAGGAAGTGTGACAAANGAAGAAAGTGATATCTCACGTGAAACCTGAAAAAGGGAAAAAATTTGCAGGTGAAGTTGCCAGGAAAATAAGTTCACTGATAATAAAAGAGCTTGAAAAGCAGTCAAGAGCCAACATTTAGCTGAAGCTCAAAAGTAAGGTAAAGAGCAAAGCTCTTGAAATTTGCCTTATAGAATTTGTACTGAGTAAAATAGGAAGCCACAGGAAGCATTTAAGCGGTGATGACATCATTATGTTTTGCCAGGCTTATTCTTGGTTTTATGAGGAATGTCGATCATAGTTTGCAAAATGTCAAAAATTATGTTAATATAAAGATATTATAGGTTTGTAAAGGGGCAGACATATTTGAATATATTCAAGAGAAAATCAACGGTAATTGGANTAGGAAGCCACAGGAAGCATTTAAGCGGTGATGACATCATTATGTTTTGCCAGGCTTATTCTTGGTTTTATGAGGAATGTCGATCATAGTTTGCAAAATGTCAAAAATTATGTTAATATAAAGATATTATAGGTTTGTAAAGGGGCAGACATATTTGAATATATTCAAGAGAAAATCAACGGTAATTGGAAATTAAATATGTGCTTGGAGAGAGAAAGCAGTGTTTCTGAATTTGATGAGTGAAAGATTAAATTATTTACTGAGATATAGGAAGACTAAAAATACATCCACTTTAAGATGTCTATATTTCTTAGACTATTTCTAATGAATGAAAAGAGCATTTATATATTCTTTACATGAATACACTAATTGTTAACAATTTGTCATTCCCCTTCTCTCTTTCTATACACTCAGACACATTCACACTCATGTTTAAAAGTAATTTATAAATATCACGACACTTTAGCCCTAAACATGTCAGCATACATCCCCTAAATTCATTTTATTACTGAACCATACTTATCACATTATTCAAGAAATGTGACATTGGCACTTTATTGTTATCCAATATGCTATGGGTACGTGCATGTTAAGTCGCTTCAGTTGTGTCCAACTCTGTGTGACCCTGTGAACTGCAGCCTACCAGGCTCCTCTGTCCAGGAGATTCTC
Source organism: Neotragus moschatus (assembly GCA_006410615.1). Classification (NCBI taxonomy): domain Eukaryota; kingdom Metazoa; phylum Chordata; class Mammalia; order Artiodactyla; family Bovidae; genus Neotragus; species Neotragus moschatus. The sequence goes on along the minus strand of SJYA01001413.1, from coordinate 531,490 downwards.
CAGGAAAGAATACTGGAGTGGGTTGCCATGACTTCCTCCAGGGGATTTTCCCAACCCAGGAATCTAACCTGAATCTCTTGTGTCTTCTGCATAGCAGTTAGATTCTTTACTGCTGAGCCACTGGGGAAGACCCTCATATGCTGTAGTCCATATCAAAATTCCCAATTGTTCCAAACATGTCTTTTAAACATAGTCACTAAATCACTCCTCTACACACAAACAAACACATCTTATCTATAGCAAATATATAAAGTGTTTACCTCTGTGTAGTAACACGTACTTTTCAAAGTCTTATGAGTTCAAGATTTTCTTCAGAAAACAGATTTACTTCACTTTTAGAGGGTGAAAATGAGGGTAACAGTATAATCTGGAGATGATAAAAACAGAATGAAAGCTACCTTAAGAATCCTCATAAAGTGCTAGAAATATTATAGTCTATATAACGTGTTTCACAATTTTTATTTGACTTAGACAGTTTTTCCACATATAAGCAACATGTCTTCATATCTGACATGGCTATAACTCTTTTCATGATTTTCTGCCTCCAGCAAAATTCTTCCAACTTTACAAAGAATTATGATTCAAAGCCTAGAGTTTCTCAACCTTATTTTTGCTTTTGTTTTATTTAAGCATAAAAACTGTGTAGTATTTCATGGAATTATTCCATACTCTGTCACACATGTATACACATTAGAACTTAGGAATTGGAAGGAAATTCTCTAAGTCAAAACACAGCAAATCAATTACATGAAATAAAAGGGGTACAAATTGGAAAAGAAGAAGCAAAACTGTCACTGTTTGAAGATGACGTGATACTATACAGAGGACATCCTAAAGATGCCATCAGAAAACTACTAGAGCTCGTCAATGAACTTAGTAAAGTTTCAGGATACAAAATTAATACACAGAATCCCTTGCATTCTTACATACTAACAATGAAAAGTCAGGAAGAAAAATTAAGGAAACAATCTCATTTACCATTGCAACGAAAAGAATAAAATACCTAGGAATAAACTTACCTTAAGATGTAAAAGACCTGTACACAGAAAACTATAAGCTATATGACACTGATGAAAAAAATGAAAGACTACACAAATAAACGGAGAGATACACCATCTCCTTGGATTGAAAGAATCAATATTGTGAAAATGACTAGACTACCCAAAGCAATCTACAGATTCAGTGCAATCTCTATCAAGTTTCCAATGGTGTTTTTCACAGACTTAGAACAAAAATACTTGCAATTTGTGTGGAAACACAAAACACCCTAAGTAGCCAAAGCAATCTTGAGAAAGAAAAATGAGCTGAAGGAATCAGGTTCCCTGACTTCAGACTGTACTTCAAAGCTATAGTAAATAAGACAATATAGTACTGGTGCAAAAACAGAAATATAGATCAATAGAACAAGAGAGAAAGCCGGAGATAAACCCATGCACCAATGGTCACCTAATCTATGACAAAAGAGGCCCGAATATACAATGGAGAAAAGACAGTTTCTTCAGTATGTGGTGCTGGGACAACTGGATAGCTACATTTAAAAGAAGGAAATTAGAATACTCCCTAACATCATATATAAAAATAAACTCACAATGGATTAAAGACCTAAATATAAGACCAGACACTATAAAACTCTCAGAGGAAAACATAGGCAGAACAGTCTTTAACATAAATCTCAGCAAGATCTTTTTGACCCATCTCCGAGAATAATGAAAATAAAAACAAAAGTAAATAAATGGGACCTGATTAAACTTAAGAGCTTTTTGCACAGCAGAGGAAACCATAAAGAATATGAAAAGACAACCCTCAGAATTGGAGAAAATATCTGCAAATAAATACACTGACAAGGGAGTAATCCCCCAAATATACAAGCAGTTCATGCGGCTCTATGTCAAAACAAACAAACAAGTAATCCAATCAAAAAATGGGCGCAAGAAGATCTAAATAGATACTTCTCCAAAGAAGACATACAGATGACCAACAAACACCTGAAAAGATGCTTAACATCACTAATTATCAGAGAAATGCACAAAACTATGGTGAGGTATCACCTCACACCAGTCAGAAAGGAAATCATCACAAAATCTACAAACAATAAATGTTGGAGAGGGTGTGGAAAAAGGGAACCGTCTTACACTCTTGCTGCTGCTAAATCACTTCAGTCATGTCTAACTCTGTGCGACCCTATGGACTGCAGCCTACCAGGCTCCTCCGTCCATGGGATTTTCCAGGCAAGAGTACTGGAGTGGGGTGCCATCGCCTTCTCCACCTTACACTACTAGGGGGAATGTAAACTGGTACAGCCACTGTGGAAAATAGTATACAGGTTCCTCAAAAACTAAACATAGAACTACCACAGACCTAGCAATCCTACTACTGGACATGTGCCCCTAGAAAACCATGACTTGAAAAGACTAATATACCCCGATGATCATTACAGCACTATTTAAAATAGCCAAGCCATGGAAGCAACCTAAATGTCCATCAACAGAGGAGTGGATAAGGAAGATGTGGTACAGAAATACAGGGGACTATCACTCAGCCATAAGAAGGAATGAAATTGTGCCATCTACATAGATGTGGATGGATGTAAGGACTGTCATACAGAGTGAAGTAAGTCAGAAAGAGAGAAACAAATATTATACCTTAACACATATATGTGGAATCTAGAAAAATGGTATAGATGATCTTATTTGCAAAGCAGAAATAGAGACATAGATGTAGAGAAAAAAATGTATGGATACTAAGGGAAAGGGAGTTGGTAGGGTGAATTGGGAGGTTGGGATTGACGTATATACACTATTGATGTTGCTGTTCAGTCTCCCAGTTGTATCCAGCTCCTTGCAACCCTATAGACTGCAGCACATCAGGCCTGCCTGTCCCCCACATCCCAGAGTCTGCCCAAGTTCATGTCCATACATTGGTGATTGATACTATATTTAAAATAGATAGCTAATGAGAACATACTGTATAGCACAGGGAACTCTATGATCTGTGATTACCTAAATTCAAAGGAAATCCGAAAAGAGGGGATATATGTAAACGCAAAGCTGATTCACTTTGCTTTACTAGTATAGCAGAAACTAACACAACATTGTAAAGCAACTATACTCCAAAAAAAACTAATGAAAAATTCATAGAGGTTAAAATAAGTGAGCTAGTTTTATCAGTATCTGTGAATCTAGATAACATTGTTTGGTAAGTGATGCATTAAATAAAATTAGTCACATATGTATCTTTAAAACTATACAATGTGACATACATTTATGCAATAAATGGATAAGGAAGATATATGTTAATCTTAAAGTTCTGCTTACCTCTATATAACACAGTCCTGGGTGGCTTATGAGTATGTATAACAATGCTAAAAAAAAGAAAAAGAAAAGCTTAAACAGATCTAAGTTGTTAACATTCGCTTCTGAGTGAGTAAAGTTGCTCAGTCGTGTCCGACTCTTTGCGATCCCATGGACTGTAGCCTAACCAGGTTCCTCCATCCATGGGATTTTCCAGGCAAGGATACTGGAATGGGTTGCCATTTCCTTCTCCAGGAGATCTTCCCGACCTAGGGATTGATTCCAGGTCTTCTGCATTGTAGGCAGACGCTTTACCGTCTAAGCCACCAGGGAAGGTAACATTCACATCATATGTGTGCTTCTACATATAGCATATGAGTGTGTGCTACATCATTCTAATTTTGGAAAACTTTATACTACAAATTTCAAGTATGTGAATTCTTAAGAGTACTCAAGTACATAAGGCAAAAACGTATTATAGTCATCATCATCATCTCCATTATACAGTTAAAGGGACAGAACAGTGCAGAACAGTTAAATAATTTCATGTATAGTCACATAGCAAGCACAGAACACCCCTTAAGCAACACAGCTAGGACTCCAATACAAAATGATGGATTTTAAACTTCAAGATATTTTCACTATGCTTCATATTCACTTACTCTGGCAATTTTTTACTATTTTAACTAATAAGGAATATTTTAGTATTAAGGATATAGCGATACTATCTAATAATAAGGACAACTTTCAAATGATTCATTATAGGTTAAGAACTGTACGCTGTACTTTATTTCTTTTTTCCTTTAATTTTTCACTTAATCTTCACAACAATCCTATAAAATAGGTATTATTGTTATCATCTCTCACTTTATAAGTGAGGAAACATTTCCTGATCTCTTACATACTGGAATTAAATCCTTATAAGAATAACTTTTTATATCTAAGCTTTTCACTATGCATTGGATCACTGCTTTATTAACTCATCATCATTTGTTACTAAAGAGATAAAGCATTAAGTGATTTAATAAAATATAAGTTTCACAGTTAATTCTAGTGAAATTTTAAAGAAATACAGAACTTTACCAGTCAATCCTAAAGGAAATCAGTCCTGAATATTCATTGAAAGGACTGATGCTGAAGCTGAAACTCCAATATTTTGGCCACCTGATGTGAACTAACTCATTGGAAAAGACCCTGATGCTGGGAAAGTTTGAAGGCAGGAGGAGAAGGGGACAACAGAGGATGAGATGATTGGATGGCATCACCAACTCTATGGACATGAGTTTGAGTAGGCTCTAGGAGTTGGTGATGGACAGGGAAGCCTAGTATGCTTCAGTTCATGGGGTCACAAAGAGTCGGACACAATTGAGCAACTGAAATGAACTGATGAACTAAAAGCCCAAATTAGTATTTAATTTCCATTAAGATGGAAATTTGGACAGTAACAAGGACTCTTTCCGGCATTTGTATGTGTGTATTTTTGTAACAATGCAGATAATAGATAGATATATAAATATATAGAGAAATCTGTCCTGGAAGAATTATAATTATAAATATATAATAAATAATGAAGTTAGAAAAGCAAAACTTTGCAAGCATCATATTAATTAATCTAAGTAAAACAAAGAACAATGATGCTAAAATTAGTTTGTGAAAGTTTGATGAGTAACAATATTTCATAAGGTTTCAAAGTTTCTTTCCAAAAAATTTGTTGACAACAAATTGAAAAATAATAGGTTTCTTTACAATGGATAAAAATAGTAGATCTTAAAGTTGTCTTATGTCATGAATAATTATTACTGTTTGTGGGCTACCCATCAATTGATTAAAAATACCAGAAAAATATATAAAGCATCAGGAGTATATATATAAAGACTTCAAGGAGTAATGGGAACATTTCCATATCTTGAATATAAGGGTTATTACATGGGTGTATCTCTGTCAAAATTTATCCAACTATACTTACAATGAGTATATTTTATTTTATGTAAATTGTAACTCAGTAAAGTTGGTTATAAACATTCCACCTAAGCTTACTACCTGTTAGGTTTCACTTTACATTTTAGTGAAAATGTAGATTTACAGATTTATTTGTTCGATGGTTTACTTTTTACTGTATCAGGATTTCTATTACATCTTTATTCATCTCTATCTTGATTTCAATTTCTCTATCTACCTCTTACTCTATATCTAATTACAAAATGCAGCTATTACATTTCTCTATTACTTGAATTTTTCATGATGCAATATTTTAAAATCATTTGAAAAGTTATTTAAAAATCATGTATCAACTGTATACTGACACAATATTGACAATACTGACATGATATTGGTATATAAATATTGTAACTTATTAAATATCCTTCATTATATGTTATTCATATTTTTGAATTATGTTAATAGTGATTAATATTTAATGGATTTATTTGTTCACATAGTGCCAATAATTTCCTTTAATGTATTTCTTTAAGGTGTTACGGTATTTGAATACTGTTCAGTTTTGTAATAATCCCATAGTACACTCAGAAAAGTGGCTGAGCAACAGGATAGCAGGTATTCATTTTTTGACACCAATAGATAGTCTAATTTTATTTTAAAACATTCATTTCTTAAAGGCAAGAGGTTTAAAGTATGTCAGTAGTTTTATTTGAATTTTACCAATACAAAGTTGAATGTTTTTATATTTTTCACTGACATATGTATTTCTTTTACAGATTTATTTGTTCAATGGTTTATATTGTACGTTTTTAAATTAAGACATTTACTCCCCTTTTCTTGATTTTTAGAAGTTTCTCACGTGTTAAATAATCTGATTTTTTGATATATTCTACCAATATTTTAGCATTTTCTGTATTATTTTTGCCTATTTTTTTCTTTTTAATAGAGGATGTTTTACATTTGATTATTTCATATGCTATTTCTTTTGATACATGAAGATATACAGCATTGGTTTCCAGTTAATCCCTTATTCTCAAATTGTACATTTATATAAGCCATTCATATAATTTAATTCCAGTCAAGGGTGTTCAAAATAAATTTTTCATTCTAGATTTACTAACTCTAAAACGATACTGTTGTGAAGATTAAATCAATCAGTGCATATCCCAGGCTCATTTGTTTTTTCTCCTTTACAGCATTTACTATTGCCTGAATTCACTTTATTTTCAGGTCTTCATTGTCTTCCACTTTCTAGTTAACTATTGCTTTGTAACAAAGGACCCCCAGATTATAGCTTAAACTACAATTTACTACTATCGCTCACATTTCTTGTAGCTGACTGGGCTCACAGGTGTGGTGCTCGCTTGAGAGACTCCACTGAGCTGTGTGTCCAAGGTGGCTCATTCATAGGACTGGAGAAGTAGGCTGTTAGCTGAGAGCTCAGCCACACTCCTTTCACTGTTCATACCACCGTTTCTTTCCATTGATCATACAAGTTGCAGAAACCAAATTCAAAGGAAGTGGAATATTTGAAATATTTTCTCTCAGCAACAAGAATAACAAAAGATTGTGGCCATATTAAATTTGCCAGTCTTCCCCATCTCCTTGATGGATGGGGCATCTGTATTCTTTAACTGCTAGTTCTCAACAACCTAGACATTGCTTGGGCGTCTCCAAACCTATGTCTCATTATTGTTCCCGATATATTCCATTACTCTACTTATTTTTTGCACCAATACCACACATTTAACTGCAATTAATCCCACTTATTTGTATATACACAGAAAATTGAAATCAAGGTCTTAGATCTCTACTAACAGTCTCAATAGCTAAGATATGGAAACAATGGAAATATCCATTGACAGACAAACGGATACAGAGTGTATTATATTCATATAATTGAACACTGCTGCTAAGTCTCTTCAGTGGTGTCTGACTCTGTGCGACTCCATAGACGGTGGCCTACCAGGCTCCCTGGTCCTTGGGATTCTCCAGGCAAGAACACTGGAGTGGGTTGCCATTTCCTTCTCCAATGCATGAAAGTGAAAAGTGAAAGTGAATTTGCTCAGTCATGTCCGTCTGTTTGCGACCCCATGGACTGCAGCCTACCAGGCTCCTCCGCCCATGGGATTTTCCAGGCAAGAGTACTGGAGTGGGGTGCCATTGCCTTCTCCGAATTGAATACTATTCGGCCTTAAAAAAGAAATAAGCCATACCACTTGTGATAACAAGGGTGGACATGAAAGATAATATGATAAGTAAAATAAGTCAGTGGCTGGTGGACACATACTGTATGATTTACTTTATAAAAGATATCTAAAATAGTCAAACTTACAAGTGGTTTTCAGAGGATGGGGAGAGAGGCAAATGGAAAGTTGAGTTCAGTTTTTTACTATAAAGTTATATGAGATAAGTAGATTCTAGAGATCTGCTGTACAACATAGTGCCTATAGTTCGCAATATGTTGAACACTCAAAATTTCATGAAGTGGGTATACCTCAAAAAAAAAAAAATGGAAAAAGGCACAAGAAAAAAATTTAAGTGGTGAATGCTTATCACTTTGATTGTGGAGATGATATTATGGGTATTTACATCTGTCCAAACTGATCAGATTGTACTCATTTAACATGTGAAGTTTTGTAAATCAATTATACCTCAATAAAGTTGTAAAAATACTCTAGTTTTAGAATGTGATTTAGTATCTGACAGGGCTGTATGTATATATTTTATTGATCTACATGAACATGATACTACAAGAAAGACTCTTTACTTCCAATCTGTATCTTATTTTGAGAATAATTTGTTGATTGGAGGTGTTAAAGATGAGAAAAAAGTTTTATTTTCTAATTTGGCAAGTTCTGGATTGTATATGCCATCAAAATTCTGCTTACCAACTTATTTTTGAGCATATCTCTTAGTTTTAGTTTTCATTTTGCACAGCAAAAAAAGCAAAGCCCAAATTGTCAACATTCTATTTTCCCTGGAGTTCTTCTTGTGCAGTTCCAAAAATTCATTAGATTTATTTTCAATCTTCTAAGTAACCATACATGAGAGTTTTACCAAATATTTCATCACTATAAAACACATGTATCCAATTTCTCATCCTCCTAAAACAGTTCCCTTGACATTTTCTGAGTCTCTTCTGTTTCCTCAGGCCTGCTGCTTGTTGCAAAGGCAATGCCAGATAAATTTAGGTTTTTATGATGGAAGTACACCTCTTCTGGTACCAGTTTCTGAATCAGTCATTTCTTACTACCAACCACAAAAGCTCAGAATCATTACTTAGCTTGTGACTTTGCAGATAAGCTGGAGGGTAGGCTTATCCCAGCTGGATCTATTGCCTGAACCAGCAAACTACCGAAACCATGTCTTTTCAGGGTGAAAGCAGAGTTGTTGTATACATGCTTTTCTGCCTTTCTGTCAAGTTACTTTCATCAATATCCCATTGGCCAAAGCACATCATAGGGCTAATATAAAACCAAGGGGCATGGGAAATATATTCTACTTCATTAGTGGTGGGGTGGTGGGGGGGAGCAGCTGGAAAATCACATTGTACAAAGGATGCAAATATTTAAATTAATAAAGCCTTAAAAAATCTACAGGCAAAGCAACCTCTGCTCTGCTGATGCAGGTTTATTTCATTTCACACTTATGTTGAAGTATAGGCCTTCGACATTTTGTCTATGGACACAGGCTTTCTGGAAATAACATAAACTGTACCAGGACAAAAATGAATACAATATTTTCAGGGCGTTTTGCATTCTAAGATATCATCAGTAAGGATTAACAAATAGGCAGCATTGATTGGTTGTTGAGCTCCTGTACTAAGTCACAAACTGTGTGGTTCAAATCTCATTTTTCTCTGATTACTAAGTTGACTACTTTTTAGTTGTTTTTACAGATTTCTTATACTTTCTTTTCCTCCATTTTCTTTAAGAAAAATGTGATTATGATAGTATCTAGCTCATGGGAGGAGAGGGCAATGGCACCCCACTCCAATACTCTTGCCTGGAAAATCCCATGGATGGAGGAGCCTGGTAGGCTGCAGTCCATGGGGTCGCTAGAGTCAGACACGACTGAGCGACTTCCCTTTCAATTTTCACCTTCATGAACTGGAGAAGAAAATGGCAACCCACTCCAGTGTTCTTGCCTGGAGAATCCCAGGGACGGGGGAGCCTGATGGGCTGTCATCTATGGGGTCGCACAGAGTCGGACACAACTGAAGTGACTTAGCAGCAGCAGCAGCTCATGGGAATTTCATCAGGATTAAATGAGTTAATACATGCAAAAGCACATAAAACAATACTATATATATAACAAGTACTAAGATTAGGAAAGGTTATTCTGAGGGATGATATTTCAGTAGTTAGTTGAACAATAAAGCAAAATCAGCCAAAGAAGTACATGTAAGATCATTTTAGGCAGAAGATACAACAGTAGAAAAGCCCAAAGGAAAAAAGATCTTGACATCACTGATGAGCAGGAAGAGAGTATATTGTTCATTCATACACTTGAGTTCCTTCAATGAAGATAAAGATCAATACTTCATTGCCGCACTTTTAGCATTGAAGAAAAATTTTTTTTTTAAAAATCGGGGCTTTTTGCTTAATTCCTGGTAGACTTGCCTATCTTGCTATCTACACTCCATTCACAACATAGAATTTTGAAACTGAATTATCATATTTTCCTCAAGGAGTCACATTTTCCCTCGTTAATCAAAATGAATATCATTCTCCAGATCCTACAAATAACTGTGGTATTTTCCTTAGATTTCTCAGCACTCTTATCTCATTTATCCAGGTTTCATAGCTCCTATGAGGTATCTCTTGATAAAAGTGAAAAAGGAGAGTGAAAAAAAGTTGGCTTAAAACTCAACATTCAGAAAATTAAGATCACAGCATCTGGTCCCATCATGTCATGGCAAATAGATGGAGAAACACTGGAAACAGTGACAAACTTTATGTTTTGGGGCTCCAAAATCACTGCAGATGGTGACTGCAGCCATGAGATTAAAAGATGCTTTCTCCTTGAAAGAAAAGCTATGACCAAACTACATAGCGTATTAAAAAGCAGAGACATCATTACTTTTCCAAAAAGGTCCATCTAGTCAAAGCTATAGTTTTTCCAGTAGTCACTGGATGTGAGAGTTGGACTATAAAGAAAGCTGAGTGTCAAAGAACTGATGCTTTTGAACTGTGGTGTTGGAGAAGACACTTGAGAGTCCCCTGGATTGCAGGAGATCCAACCAGTGAATCCTAAACCAAATTAGTCCTGAATATTCATTGGAAGGACTGACGCTGAAGCAGAAACCCCAACACTTTGGCCACCTGATGCAAAGATCTGACTCATTGGAAAAGACTCTGATGCTGGGAAAGATTGAAGGCAGAAGGAGAAGGGGACAACAGAGGATGAGCTGGTTGGATGGCATCACCAACTCTATGGACATGAGTTTGAGTAGGCTCTGGGAGTTGGTGATGGACAGAGAAGCCTGGTGTGCTGCAATGCATGGAGTCGCAAAGAGTCGGACACTACTGTCTGAACCGAACTGAACTGATGAGGTATCTGAAATACTGTTTTTTCCCTTCTTGTATCTTCATTTACTATATCAATCCAGTTCATAATCACTTCATTCATGATCTATCTCCTAGTTCACTTTAGTTAATATTTAAGCACGTGTTAGGTTACTCGTTATAACTATGTCTCTTTATGTAGCAATTGTCCTTCCTCAAACTGTTACCCCTACTCTTGCTTAAATAGTGTTTCCACTGATGAGAAGACTATCATAGTGAAGAATCCTCAGCATCGAAACAGGATCTTCAGTGTTTCCATTAATAATTATTTAAGTAATTTACTTAATATTTCCAAGACTAAAGGTCTTCAACTTTAAAATAGCATAAGAAGTGATATTTCATTCATTCATTTTTCAAACCATCTAGTCTTTCAAACATACATACATTCAATAAATATCTATTGTTCACTAAAGTCGAGAGTCTCAACTATAAGTAAAGAATAAAATAAATAACAATAAATCTTCATTTACAAAGAACACTATTCTCACCATTGATATTTTTGTTTATATTTCAAAGCAAGTCAAACACAGGCAAATAAGTTTAAATATAGTAGTTCAAGAAAAGTACATTATCAAGATCAGATTTTCTTAGATATCCATTTAAAACTTTATCCTTTGTCCATCTAAAAACACTATTTTTCTGACACGGCAATTAAAAATTTTTTTTATTTATTAGATAAAAACAATACAAATGTACTCATTATGGTTTCTCCGGACTTACTTTCCTAGAATAGTTTTGTAGGAAACATTAAAGAAAGGATCATTTGGGGGCACTTAATTTTCGGGTGTGACAATGACTAATAAAATCTTTGTTTTAAACAAATCTTTCTTGTCCTTGCAAATGCATAC
>SJYA01001413.1:469533-516540 GCA_006410615.1 Neotragus moschatus | reverse complement strand
ATTAAATATTTAAAAGAGCTTATGAATATATTTTATTCCCTCAAATATACTAATGAATTTTTAATACTAAACAAATGTTCTGTTTTATTTCTTTTTTCTCCTCTCTCTCTGTGTATGTTTTATTTCATCTTTCCAATACTCTGTATTAATGTTTAAAATTGATTTCAACAGACTGTTTATAACTCATAAGAAACCTTAATGTGGACATCTTTTCTTTTTTTTTCTGTATAGATGAGCTAGTAAATCCTGGCTTCACAGACTTTAAGACTAAATGAAGGGAGGATTTAAAAGAGGATTTAATATATTTATAGGCCAAAGACTAGGAAAGTCATGTCCTCAAATGTTCTGCCTTCTTCAGTGGAAAGCTTTCTTACTCTTAAGGATTAAGATCTTCAGGTGAAATTTTCACTTCCCTTTGCTAGACTCAGATTCAGTTCTCAAACATAATTAACTTAAAATAAGATGCTTTAAAGTAGCTTGCCAAAATCTAAATGATATTTCACAGTGAGATCATGGAATAATCTTGCTCAAACTGCATGGAGTTCTCTTCTATAGCACTCTGCTTTAGGGAACACTTCCAACTATCACAGGTCTGCTTTATGTTAAGGTGACACTCTGTGGTTTATTCATGATTTTGCTTTCCTCTTTTGGCCTCAATTTTTTTTCCTTTAATTTTAATTTTATTGATATATAGTTGATTTACAACATGTTAGTTTCACGTGTACAGCAAAGTGATTCAGTTTTATATATACACACACACATACATATATTCACTCTTTTTAGATTCTTTACTCATGTAGGTTATATCACAGAGTATGGAGTAGAGGTCTTTGTGCTACACAGTACGTCCTTGTTGGTATCTGACTTATATATGCAAGACATAAGATATGTGTATATTTATCCCACCCTCCAAGCTTATCCCCTCCTCCTCATCCCCTGTGTTTCACCTTTGATAACTATGAGTTTGTTTTTGATATATGTAAGGCTATTTCTGTTTTGAAAATAGTTCATTTGTATCATTTTTTAAGATTAGGTTCCATGTATGCGTGGTAGCATATGATGTTTGCCTTTCTCTCTCTGATTTCCTTCACTTAGTATGATAATCTCTCTAGGTCCATCCGTGTTGCTGTAAATGGCATTATTTGTTCTTTTTATAGATTAGTAATATTCCAAATTGTATATATGTACCATCTCTTCTTTATCTTCTATCAGTGGGCATTTAGGTTGCTTCCATATCTTTGCTATTGTAAATAGTGCTGTAGTGAACATTGGCGTGCATGTATCTTTGTATTATTTTCAATTATGGTTTTCCCTGGATATATTCCCAGGAGTGGAATTGCAGGATCATATGGAGAATCCCAGGGACAGAGGCGCCTGTTGGGCTGCTGTCTGTGGGGTCGCAGAGTCAGAAACGACTGACGCGACTTAGCAGCAGCAGCAGCAGCATGGTAGTTCTACTTTACGTTTCTTAGGGAACCTCCATACTATCTCCATAGTGTTTGTACCAATTTACATTCCCAGCAACATTGTAGGAGAGTTCCCTTTTCTCCAAACCCTCTCCAGTGTTCATTATTTTTGGGCGTTGTAATGATGACCACTCTGACCAGTGTGAGGTGATACTTCACTGTAGTTTTGATTTACACTTCTCTGATAATTAGTGATGTTAAGCATCTTTTCATTTGTATATCTCCTTCAGAAAAATGTCTACTTATATCTTCCATCCATTTTTTGATTGGATTTTTTTTTTATACATAGAGTTGCATGAGCTGCTGGTATATTTTAGAGATTGATGAAGTTAGTTGCTTCATTTGCAAATATTTTCTCCAATTCTGTGGGATGCCTTTTAGTTTTTTTTTTTTGTTGTTGTTGTTTCCTTTGCTGTTCAAGAGCTTTTAAGTTTAATAAGTTCCCATTTATTTTTGTTTTNCCCCAAACCTTGGTTTTCCCTCTCTTCTCCCCTTTAGTGTTGATGACAACCCTGTTTTTCCAGTTTTAGATATCAGAAATCTTGGGGTCACTCCTTTACTTCTGTCTTCTTCTTTTATCCCAAATACATTTCTTCAGAAGATACTGATGGATCATTATGTATATCTAGAATCCAACTACATATGCTAAGACTGCCGTCCAAGCCGTTATTATACTCTACTTGAACTTCCCCAGTAGCTTCCAAATATTTGTCTACAAAATCTACTCTCAATGGAATAGCCTCAGGGATCTTGGTTTATTAGGATAATGTCACCCCTCTGTTCAAAATCATCCAAAGGTACTTCTAAAAAGTACAAGCCAGTGTTTTCTATAGAAGCTGGTAAGAACTTACATGATATGGAACATGTTAATACTTTTGCTTCGAATTCTACTACTTCCTATCTTTCATTCTCTTGTAGCCTTATTGGCCTCTTAACGCATATGGACCACACCAACCAAGGTCCAGTGTCCAGCTGTGCCAGCAGTTCCTGATGTCTGGAATGCCTCTCTCCAGATATGTACCAGTCCACTCCCTTAATTCAAATGATAAGGAAACTATTTGTCATAGTCTTTTCAGGCTGCAATAAAAATACCATATGCTAGATTGTTTATAAAGCACAGGAATTTATTTCTCTCAGTTCTACATGCTGGAAGTCCGAAATTACGTTGTCCTCATGGTCGGGTTCTGGTGAGGGCCATCATCTCGGTTGTAAACTACTGACATTGTGTTGTGTCCTCATTTGTCAGAAAGAGGGTGAGAGAGCTATCAGTGGTCTCTTTCATAGGAGCCTAATTGTACCCATGAGGGCTGCACCATCATGATCTTATCACGTCCCAAATTCCTACCTCTCAGTCCTGTCACGTGGTGGGGTAAGGATTTAAACATTAATTTGGGGAGAACACAGAGATTGGATATGATGACCTGTTTAGTAGCAATTAACATAATCAAAGCTAAAAATAAAGAAGGTTGGCTTAAGCAAGGGCAGAGGAATTAAAAAGTGGGTGGATTTTTATATACTGTGTAATACATCATTTCTAANCCCTCTCTTCTCCCCTTTAGTGTTGATGACAACCCTGTTTTTCCAGTTTTAGATATCAGAAATCTTGGGGTCACTCCTTTGCTTCTGTCTTCTTCTTTTATCCCAAATACATTTCTTCAGAAGATACTGATGGATCATTATGTATATCTAGACTCCAACCACATATGCTAAGACTGCCATCCAAGCCGTTATTATACTCTACCTGAACTTCCCCAGTAGCTTCCAAATATTTGTCTACAAAATCTGCTCTCAATGTAATAGCCTCAGGGATCTTGGTTTATTAGGATAAGGTCACCCCTCTGTTCAAAATCGTCCAAAGGTACTATTGTCTAAAAAGTACAAGCCAGTGTTTTCTATAGAAGCTGGTAAGAACTTACATGATATGGAACATGTTAATACTTTTGCTTCGAATTCTACTACTTACTATCTTTCATTCTCTTGTAGCCTTATTGGCCTCTTAACGCATATGGACCACACCAACCAAGGTCCAGTGTCCAGCTGTGCCAGCAGTTCCTGATGTCTGGAGTGCCCCTCTCCAGATATGTACCAGTCCACTCCCTTAATTCAAATGATAAGGAAACTATTTGTCATAGTCTCTTCAGGCTGCAATAAAAATACCATATGCTAGATTGTTTATAAAGCACAGGAATTTATTTCTCTCAGTTCTACATGCTGGAAGTCCGAAATTACGTTGTCCTCATGGTCGGGTTCTGGTGAGGGCCATCATCTCGGTTGTAAACTACTGACATTGTGTTGTGTCCTCATTTGTCAGAAAGAGGGTGAGAGAGCTATCAGTGGTCTCTTTCATAGGAGCCTAATTGTACCCATGAGGGCTGCACCATCATGATCTTATCACGTCCCAAATTCCTACCTCTCAGTCCTGTCATGTGGTGGGGTAAGGATTTAAACATTAATTTGGGGAGAACACAGAGACTGGATATGATGACCTGTTTAGTAGCAATTAACATAATCAAAGCTAAAAATAAAGAAGGTTGGCTTAAGCAAGGGCAGAGGAATTAAAAAGTGGGTGGATTTTTATATACTGTGTAATACATCATTTCTAATTTTAGTGTGCAGTGTACAGAGAGTAGAGGATAAAAATAAAATTAACCTTCATGAGAGCCTGACCATGTTGGTTTTTACTTGTAATATGTAAACCTTGTATCTGTTTCAGGGACTGGCCCATAGTTCACTCTCCAATAAACATTTGATAAATAAGTGATCATATCAATTTTAACACACTACAAGTTTTCATAAAATAAAGTAGGTCTGGTTAAGCCATAAATCATATAAATAGACTCATATAACCATGACTCTAAACAAGATCTCAAAACAGTACGTACTTAACGGTCCTTATAAATAATGATGAAAATTCTTTACTAATTTTCTCTCTAGATTTATTATGATAAGCAATCTGGAGCCAGGGTGTTGAAGAGCATCTTAATCCACTCTAACACTGCAAATTATCACATCCCTTTTGAATGCTTTGTTGAAAGGACTGTAAATGTAACCCTGGTCATTATTTATCCTAATTATTCTCAAATTGATGGCCCATTCTGCATACAGCAGATTCCTTCATTTTTCTATCCACAAGAACTTGTGCACCAGGGCGTTTCCCTGCTCTGTGATCCAGGCAGGAATGCCAGGCTGACTTCATGGTTGCTGCCGTGGTGCTTTGGTGGATGAGGAGATTGGGTTCCCTATTTAGGCATTCTCAGCACCTTTCATTCCCTTGTTTTCCCTTGTTTTAATTAGCATTGGTGATTTAAGGCTAGCTACATTTTTCATCCAAGTTTTTCTTTCAAGTCACTGATCAATAACTCGTTAATGAAGCCAGTAAAAAAGAGAACAGAACATTCTGAAATGTCCACTACTCCTCCCCGAAGCAAACAAATAAACACACCAATAGCTGTCCTGAGAAAATCATTCAGCTAGCTAAATCATAGAGTTGCTATGACAAAGGCTAATTGATTTAGTGAGAAGGGTGCCAACATCCCTAAATATTAAATTCGGTGCATGATATTTAAAATATGTCTTTAATGACTATTAATATTTGCATTATCATTTTCAATTTAACTTTCATGACAGGTTATACAGTCTTAATAATACACTTTTCAAGCTATAGTTCATCTTAAGAGCCATTAATTTAACCTTCTCTAAATAGGGTTCCTTAAGAAGACCATTACATTTTGAATCTCCAAAGGAACAGAGCAGTGTGTGATGCATATCCTCAGTATTCATGCAGAGACTAGAGAAGGTCATTTGCACTTGTGTGCCAGACATTTCAAATATAAAGCGAAAATGTGGAGGTCTCAGTGCACAGCACTGGGCTCTGACCACTAGGTGGCAGAAGCGTTCCTTCAGGTCTTCTGCCTCTTCTGGTGTGGGCTGTAATTAGGTCAGTGTAAGTTAAAGTAGGGCTGAGAGATGAATAAAGTAGATTTTCTCCTCTGGAACACACTGCAGTTTAATTTCACTTCTTTCTACATTGTGCGATGAAGGTGGATTTAACTTTTAAAGGCAAAGAGACAAACCTCTGTCAGGATAAATGAAAAGACCCAGGGAGGGCAACAGGCACAAAACATAAAAGAAAGGAAATGCTTTCTGGCCGTTTTCCTAATTTTGATATCCGTGTCATCATCAGAAATCACTTTCAAAGGTAAAAATGCTATATGTATTATATAAGAAGTGGGGATGACTTCTGAATCGTAAAGGGGCATGCTTATTGGAGGTAGATGTTAAAAATGGTCTCCCATTGGTAGCATTAAATGAAATAAAACTATTTTATCCTTGAAGCTGTTTTTCTAATTTTGCCAGCAGCCAGAAGCGTTTTAATCTGAAGGGAAAACTCCACACCCCAGCACAGATTTCCCTTTCCTGCTTGAATGAGTCACTAAGGAGGGAAGTGGTCCTGAAGGTGAAAGTTGAAACTGGGTGTTCTATAGAATGGTGTGTGTCAGGGGCCCTGGGGAGGACAGGAATCCCTCAAAACTGGGGTCAGACGCTGTGTGTGAAGCAGCCCCAGTGAGTATCAAGCCACACTTGGGTCGTTTCATTATTAAAGAGCATCGGGGGTCATTGTGGTCACTTAGGTATAAATGGTGAGGAAAGGAAAAGAACAATCACAGGAAGATCTCTCCTTTATCAAACTGCTGCTCGGGGACTTGCATAAGCAAGAACCAGAAATTTTTATTTTTTGCAAGAAAATAAAGGCAAATAAGATATAAGAACCGGCATTAAATAGTCATGTTTCCTGACTTTAAATTCTCTAGAGGATGAGAGAATTCAGCTAATTTAGACTGCATTTTTGTTGTTGTTGCTGAATTACTGGTCATCTCACCGCAGTGAGACCAGGAGCAATTGACAGCCTGGAAGCTGCTTCTGAGGTAATTGAGGAGATAAGCTCCGAGACAGGTGGCTCAGATAGACTGAGATTCTTCCAATCATTCTTAGATTTTATAGAAAATGTTTAAGGTTGGACTCGAGAGTGCTTTCTCCTGACACCTCTTAAACATTGCCCAGTAGCTAATGTCTTTGTGTTTGTTACCCAAAGATTTGTTCAAACATATTGAAACTGGAAATCCACCTGGTTAGCAGTACCTACTGTTTGTGCAGGCTGTTTTCCATCTGTAGCCACAGATGATATGACTACAGACTCTGTGTGCAATTCAGTGTTATTATGTTTGCCTACGGAATCATAGACAATCACATTAAAGCTATGTGCAAACATGGTACATGACTGAATTCTCCATTCTTGAAATGATATTCTGTATATGTCTCAATATTGTAAGAAAGGAACAGGAATCAAAGAGATTAGAGAAGAGGGCAAAAAATAAAGAACCCAGAAAAGAGACTCTTGAAATCTTGTTTCAAGGGCACAGTCACTGTATTGTAGCTTTTTGTTCTACTTATACACTATCAATTTCATTTGCTGACAGACACTAGTCAGATATAGGACAACTGACTACTGATGGAATGAAAACAGAAAAGACTGATGATGAATTGTAATTTATAAAGAAGTTGGATTGATCTCTGATGTATATCTTAGAAATCAGATATATATTTTATCAGGGTTTGGAATTTGGAGACAGATATCTGAANTATCAGTTTCATCTGCTGACAGACACTAGTCAGATATAGGACAACTGACTACTGATGGAATGAAAACAGAAAAGACTGATGATGAATTGTAATTTATAAAGAAGTTGGATTGATCTCTGATGTATATCTTAGAAATCAGATATATATTTTATCAGGGTTTGGAATTTGGAGATAGATATCTGAAAAAGACTGTTAGCTAATCACATTTGTTGAAAAGATACAGTGTAACTATGGAAGTAAAGATACCCTCCTACGCAGTGGTACACACCCTCATACACATAGGTAAACACACAGAGAGATTCGGTTTTAGTTGAAATCTATTAAAAACCTTCATTTAAAAATTCTAAATGGTTGTTTTAGAATACAATTCCAAAATTAATTTTGGGAAGCATGTGTTTGGTGCATTTGTGAACTTCATGAGAATAGTCTAACTGTTGAGCCTTTTTAAAGTATAAACTGTAATCTCACCAAGTTTATAAACCAGGAATAGCTGGAAGCAGCATGAACAGTTATTGGATAAAGTATAGACAGGATCCGATTCTTTCTTAAGAATATTTGCAGTGACCTGCTCTGTATATGCATGGAATGCATGAGAATTTCTGTGAGACACTGATCTAGGAGTAGAGTCACAGCTTGGCTTTGGCTTTCACCCTGTTGTTACCCTCTCACGTCTGTCCTTGTGTATGTTTCTGCAGACCCGTCACTGTAATCCATTATGTTTAATTATTCATTTCTATCTCTTGAGTCTGTGAAAAAGGAGATGAATTATAATTCCATTTATTTTAAATTCTCAGGCTGAAAAAAGCCTAGCATATAGTGGACATGTGATCAGTAATGGGTTGAATTAATGAATAAGTAGCTAATTATGACATGCAAAGCTGTTTAACTTCTATGTAGAAGAGACCTAAATCCCAAGTTTCTAATTTCTCTGTGCCAAAGGTGGTGGTTGTTTATTTTGATATTGTTGTTTTTGTTTTGTGCTACCAAACATTTCCTAGTGTTTTTGTTTTGTTTTGCACAGGTATTTTTTAAATTAATTAATTTATTTTAATTGGAGGCTAATTACAGTATTGTAGTGGTTTTTGCCATACATTGACATGAAGCAGCCATGGGTGTGTATGTGTTCCCCATCCTGAACCCCCCTCCCATGTCCCTCCCCATCCCATCCCGCAGGGTCATCCCGTTGCACCAGCCCTGAGCACCTGAGCTCATGCATCGACCCTAGACTGGCGATCTATTTCACATATGATATATACATGTTTCAATGCTGTTCTTTCAAATCATCCCACCCTCACCTTCTCCCACTGAGTCCAAAAGACTGTTCTATACATCTCTGTCTCTTTTGCTGTTGCATATAGGGTCATCGTTACCATCTTTCTAATTCCATGTATATGTGTTAATATATATTGTTGTTTTTCTTTCTGACTTACTTCACTCTGTATAATAGGCTCCATTTTCATACACCTCATTAGAATGAATTCAAATGTATTCTTTTTAATATCTGAGTAATATTCCATTGTGTATATGTACCACAGCTTTCTTATCCATTTGTCTGTCTGTACATCTAGGCTGCTTCCATGTCCTGGCTATTGTAAACAGTGCTGTGATGAACACTGAGATTCACGTGTCTCTTTCAGTTCTGGTGTCCTCAGTGTGTATGCCCAGCAGTAGGATTGCTGGGTCATTTGGCAGTTCTATTTCCAGCTTTTTAAGGAAAAACTGTTCTCCAGAGTGGCAGTACTAGTTTGCATTCCTACCAATAGTGTAAGATAGTTCCCTTTTCTCTGCACCCTCTCCAGCATTCATTGCTTGTAGACTTTTTGATAGCAGCCATTCTGACCAGCATGAGATGCTACCTTATTGTGGTTTTGATTTGCATTTCTCTGATAATGAGTGATGTTGAGCATCTTTTCATGTGTTTGTTAGCCATCTGTATGTCTTCTTTGGAGAAATGTCTGTTTAGTTCTTTGGCCTATTTTTTTGATTGGGTCATTTATTTTTCTGGAATTGAGCTGCAGGAGCTGCTGGTATGTTTTTGAGATTAATTCTTTGTCAGTTCCTTCATGTGCTATTATTTCTTCCATTCCAAAGGCTGTCTTTTCACCTCGGTTATAGTTTCCTTCGTTTGCACAGGTATTTTTAATGTATCTGTTCCTATTCCTCTTTGGAGAAGTATAGTCAGTTGTCCATAGTGTAAAATATTCTCAAACTTCTTTTTATTAACTAATGTTAGTCCCTCAAATCTTTTAAAGTCAATTCTGCCACTAGTTATGTAAAGGCAATCTTTAATTGATATTTACTCTGCAGAACTATGTTATTCAGTTTGAGAAATGATGTATTTCCTGTTTCTTTTATTCAGGCAAAATTTTGGAAGAAAATAGCATTTCTATATAATCATCATTATAACAATACAACTAGATGTATACGTCAGTTGATTATAATGGGAAACTTCTGTTACCTATTGGTAGAAGAAATTATGATATTCATTATTGATCCAAATTACAGAATGCTGTCTTCTGTAGAAACAATTATTGAGTAATCTGTTTGTTAGGCTATAGGGTATAAATATAAGTATATATATTAATTTAAATTATGTTAAATATAAATATATGTATTTATATGTTTTATTTAAATGCATATATTTGTAAAGCAGTCTTTAATAGCTACATTTATATTCTTTTAGACTGTACATATATGCTTAATTACAATGAGGCCATTTAAATTTCTCTTTTTATGTAAAGTTTTTGAAAATATATATACACACTAAAGATAAATACACAGTTTGATAGATTGTCATATATTGAGCACATCTGGGGAATCAGAATCTAGTCAAGAAACAAAATCACTCCTCAAGGTCCATTATGTTCCTTTGCAGTTATTATTCACCAACTTACTGATAATCATTACCCTGACTTCTGACTGCATAGATTAGCTTTGTCTAATTTTGAATTTTATACAGTTTGAATCATACAGTATGTACTTTTAGGAGTCTAGATTCCTTCACTCGATATTTTATTTGTGTGATTCATCTGGGTTGTTGTATGTATGTGTAGTTATAATTGTTGTTGTTTAGTGGCCATGTCATATCCGCCTCTCTGCAACCCCATGGACTGCAGCATGCCAGGCTTCCCTGTACCTCACCATCTCCTGGAGTTTGCCCAAGTTCATGTACATTGAACTGGTGATGCCATCCAACCATCTCATCCTCTGTCACCCTCTTCTCCTCTGCCTTCACTCTTTCCCAGTATTAGGGTCACTCTTTCCCAGTGCATAATGTTTCACTGCATGAATATAATACAAATTATTTGTTCATTTTATATCAACAGTTAATTTTCCAACTTGGAATATTAAAGAGGTGCTATATTACNTAGTGTAAAATATTCTCAAACTTCTTTTTATTAACTAATGTTAGTCCCTCAAATCTTTTAAAGTCAATTCTGCCACTAGTTATGTAAAGGCAATCTTTAATTGATATTTACTCTGCAGAACTATGTTATTCAGCTTGAGAAATGATGTATTTCCTGTTTCTTTTATTCAGGCAAAATTTTGGAAAAAAATAGCATTTCTATATAATCATCATTATAACAATACAATTAGATGTATACGTCAGTTGATTATAATGGGAAACTTCTGTTACCTACTGGTAGAAGAAATTATTATACATTATTGATCCAAATTACAGAATGCTGTCTTCTGTAGAAACAATTATTGAGTAATCTGTTTGTTAGGCTATAGGGTATAAATATAAGTATATATATTAATTTAAATTATGTTAAATATAAATATATGTATTTATATGTTTTATTTAAATGCATATATTTGTAAAGCAGTCTTTAATAGCTACATTTATATTCTTTTAGACTGTACATATATGCTTAATTACAATGAGGCCATTTAAATTTCTCTTTTTATGTAAAGTTTTTGAAAATATATTATATATACACACTAAAGATAAATACACAGTTTGATAGATTGTCATATATTGAGCACATCTGGGGAATCAGAATCTAGTCAAGAAACAAAATCACTCCTCAAGGTCCATTATGTTCCTTTGCAGTTATTATTCACCAACTTACTGATAATCATTACCCTGACTTCTGACTGCATAGATTAGCTTTGTCTAATTTTGAATTTTATACAGTTTGAATCATACAGTATGTACTTTTAGGAGTCTAGATTCCTTCACTCGATATTTTATTTGTGTGATTCATCTGGGTTGTTGTATGTATGTGTAGTTATAATTGTTGTTGTTTAGTGGCCATGTCATATCCGCCTCTCTGCAACCCCATGGACTGCAGCATGCCAGGCTTCCCTGTACCTCACCATCTCCTGGAGTTTGCCCAAGTTCATGTACATTGAACTGGTGATGCCATCCAACCATCTCATCCTCTGTCACCCTCTTCTCCTCTGCCTTCACTCTTTCCCAGTATTAGGGTCACTCTTTCCCAGTGCATAATGTTTCACTGCATGAATATAATACAAATTATTTGTTCATTTTATATCAACAGTTAATTTTCCAACTTGGAATATTAAAGAGGTGCTATATTATATACATATAATACATTATACATTATATACATTACAATGTATACATACATATAATGTATACATACAATGTATACATTATATACATATACACCAGGCTTCCCTGGTGGCTCCGAGATTAAAGCATCTGCCTGGAATGTGGGAGACCCAGATTTAATCCCTGGGTCAGGAAGATTCACTGGAGAAGGAAATGGCAACCCACTCCACTACTCTTGCTTGGAGAATCCAATGGAGGGAGGAGCCTGGTAGGCTACAGTCCATGGGGTCACAAAGAATCAGACATGACTGAGCAACTTCACTTTCTTTCTTTCTTTATATTATATACATCCTTTGTGAAGCTTATATAAGCTTATATTTGGAAAGCCTATATACAGAAATGTTGGGTAAAATATGTACATTTCCATTTTTTTGACATAGTAAAAGAATTTAAAATAGATGTATAAACGTAATTTTATTAATGGCACATAAGCATTTAATTTTATCTATGTCTTTGCCAACATTTGTTCTTCTCTATCTTTCCTAATTTAACCATTCTGATTTTGCCTCTCTTCCCATAGAAATACTGATCAAACTAGAAGATGTTTACAGCCATATAGACAGTAGAAGAAGTTAGATGACTCAAATTGTTCTATTTCAGTTAGTTAGTCAACTTTTTAAATCTATGTATTAAGTTGATATATTCCTTAGGATTCACTATAACTGTAAAAAGAAAAGTATAATTTTGAATATTCTTTATTTTAGAAATCAGAAAAGACCTTAACTATAACTTCAATATGTGAACATCAAATTGAAGAGCAAATGAATTCCCTTACTATTAAAATAATCATGATTTAAAAAAAATACAAGTTGTAACACAAAGTCCAAATAAATATTCATTATGCCTCTGCCACTTTTGTTAAATTAGCCCCCAAGGGTGAAATCAGTATGAGGTATACCAAAGCATTGCCCAACCATGAAACAAAAATTTTTGCCAACAGATACTGGGAAAATTAGAAATCAACCTGAAAATTATGTATCCTGCAGAATATGTCAGATACAAATATCTCATTTATATTAAATTAATGAAAGCAATTTTTTCTTATATAAAATTTACCTTATGATATCTTTCATAAAATCATTACATACCATCCAAATTCTATTTTGTAATTGAAGCCACTCCCTATACTTTCTAATGTGATCTATAAATTTTATTTGATATATTTTTAATAGATTGTTTTATAGCCAAAAACGTGAGAAACTATGCATCATGCTACAGTTCTCTTCAGTCAAAACTTACAAAAGATATTGCAAAAGTCATGAGTGATCTAAATTATAGATATTGTTTCTTATATAAGCACAGGCATTTGATTAATAAAAAATTTCGATCATTAGAATATCAGGGTAAAATCTTTAATATATATGTTGAGAGTGTTTGACAAGTTTTTATGGAAATATTTCCAACTGATTTCTTGCTATTTGATTCACCATATATTATGGAAATATAAACTCCAATATTTAAGTAGTTAAATTCCAAATGTCTCATGTTCATAATTTAATTAATATTTAGGCAGAATTTATTACATTTTACTACCATGCAAAGTGCTGTGTGAGGGTTAATCTTTGCTGAAAAACAGTAATTTTAAAAAAGATTGGTACCATACCTAAAACAATTGTCCCTTTTATTTATTTAATATAAATTTATACTGCTCTGTAAGAATTGTGAATCCATTCCATGACTTCATCCAAATCATTTAAAATGTTTCAATCTGTAATTGCTTTTTATCTGGAATTATTTTATATAATTTGGAAGTTGAAAATTACAGTGGGGATTTATGGAGACAAATTGAATAGTTTTGTTTTGGGGAGGGGAGTATTGGACAAGTATTTTAGGAAAGTTGTAAGTAACGGGAGATATTTATTAGTGTGCAGATTCAAGCAAAGAACAATGCTCAGTGTGGGAGGCAATGATCTTGGTTGGTCCTTTCAGCTGAATCTAATCCATTGTTTAAAATCGCTGTCAGTATCAATGCCTTACCAAACATATATTAATAATATAAAATATTCTTGAAGAAGAACATCTGATTCATTTCGTAGTTTCAGAACATGTGAAAATTTCAATAAATCTTTCATATTTCTTCCCCTGTGTTTTCTCTGATATGTACAATATCAGGAGACTGAACTCATTGAGTTAATACTTTAATGGAAATTACATATAATTAAAAGAACATATACTTTTTCTAATGGGGATAAAATGTTTTCTTTCCCTTTAATACAAATGACTATAGGAAAGGAGTGCACTAGTGTATGTGCGTGTATGTGTGTGTGTGTGAATGTGTAAAAGGAAGGTGAAGCAGCAGGAGGCAAAGGGCCTAAGAAAACAGCCTGTTCTCAAAGAAAAATGTCAAAAGATTTAGAAAATATCAACCATTTTACCCAAATAGCACAAATAAATACATTTATGCATTTACTATCTATTACCTTTAGTCTACCTCTTCTTTGCCATTTTTATAAATAAGATATTACAGCTTGAAATAACGGATTGAAGGAACACATCATTGACCATTGAAATTTTAGGAATTTGGTTTTCCTATTTCAGTGCAGTGTGGTCACTCTTAACAAATGTCTCCTATGTAGGTTTCAGTGGACCTTTGAGATTAGAAAAAGCTTTGGCAGACAAACATCAAATGAAACATAATATCCAGGCAGTCAGAATCTCGTCTGACCTTCATTCCCACATGGTCATGATAATTATTAAACAATTAGACCATTGTTTTACAACAAAGCATTTTCTTAAAAAATGCTAGTTTACTACGTCTCTATATTAGTCAAACTTTAGACTATTTTTCACTGACATTTTGATCAGAATCTAGTCTACCACAGTTTTCTTTCTCTGGCTGTCTCTCTCTTCCTCTCTCTCTCTAATGGTAGGTTGCAGTGTTCGAATTTCTTCTAGATTGACTAAAATCACAAGCTCAAGAGGTCAGTTCAGATAAGTCAGTCAGTGTTTTGTTAGAAAGTTTGAAGCAAGTATTTTCACTGAATTTTATGTTTTGGGGTATTAGAAATCAGAAACAGTACAAAAAAAATGACAGCGTTACAGAGAACCAATTATATTAGAAAAATAGAGAAATTAATGTAAATTTAGATTGCAACAGATATTAATATGATATGAAGTAATTAAATTGGCTATATTGCCCACTTGGAGTGGCCCACTTTCAACTAAATTTTCATGATTCTGATAATATGTTCAATCTACTGCATAGTTCGAGAAATTTGAATATAAGATGTGAGAATCACTAATTTAGATAAACACTTTGATATTAAAATGCTGAGGATTAAAGAAATGTAAATCCAGAAGACAATTTTTGCTATATTCTTTCATGCACATGTACTTGCATTACTATTTCGGTTTCATTCATCAACTTTTTTCCCTGAGTTTTATATTAATTAAAAAATAAGCAGATGAGCATTGCTTTAGAAGGATATATGTAATGAATATATGACTAAAGTCAAGGTTAACTCGTTTTAAGATCTTATGTTAAACATAAGAAAGGCAATGTTAAAAAAATAAAAACATCTTCATTTAGAAAAGAGAAAGATTATCTAGTAGACAGAGAAAAGCCTCCAAGATTAGAACACATACTGCTAAGTCACTTCAGTTGTGTCCAACTCTGTGCGACCCCATAGATGGCAGCCCACCAGGCTCCTCCATCCCTGGGATTCTCCAGGCAAGAACACTGGAGTGGGTTGCCATTTCCTTCTCCAATGCATGAAAGTGAAAAAGGAAAGTGAAGTCGCTCAGTCATGTCCGACTCTTAGCAACCCCATGGACTGCAGCCTACCAGGCTCCTTCATCCATGGGATTTTCCAGGCAAGAATACTGGAGTAGGATGCCATAGAACACATAGAAATCTTTAAAAACTAGTTACTTTTGGGGTTCTAGAAGCAGTGGGAAAGATCAATGAAAAAAGAGCTGATTCTTGGAAAAGATAAACAAAATTAATAAACCTATACCTAGATTCATGACAAAAAAACAGAGGGCCAAGTAAATAAAATTATAAAAGAAAAAGAAGTTAGAAATGAAATACACAAATGCAAAAAATTATAAGAGATTACTATGAACAATTATATGCCAATAAAATGAAAAACCCAGAAGAAATGGAAAAATTTCTATAAATGTACAATCTCCCAAAACTGAATCTGGAAGAAATAGAAAATATGAACAGATCAATTACCAGTATTGAAGATAAATTGGTAATTTAAAAAACTCACAGTAAACAAAATCTAAGAACCAGGCAGCTTCAAAGATGAATTCTACCAAACATTTAAAAAATAGTTGACACCTTTACTTCTAAAACGATTTCAAGAAATTATATAGGAAGAAACACTTCTGAACTCATTCTATCAAGCCAGCATCACTCTGATAACCAAAACCAGACCAACATATCACAAAAAAAGAAAATCACAGGCCAATATCACTGATGAACATAGATGCGAAAACCTTAATGAAATATTGACAAATAGAATTCAACAATATGTTAAGAGAATTATACATTATAAACAAGTGAAATTTATCCCAAGGATGCAAAAATGGTTCAGTATTCACAAGCCAAACAATGTGATGCACCACATAAATTAAAGACAAACGGTCATGTGATCTTATCAATAAGTGCAAAAAAAAATAGTTTTTAACAAAATTCAACATCCATTTAAGATAAAAAAAACTCTCAATAAAGTGAATATAATGGGAACATACCCAACATGGTATATATGTCAAACCCACAGCTAGCATCATTTTCAATGGTTAAATGCTCAAAGCATTTCCTCTAAAATAAATAACAATACAAGGATACCCACTAACATCACTTTTATTCAATACAGTACTGGAAGTCCTAGCAATAGCAATCAGACAAGTAAAAGAGATATAAGGAATCCAAATTAGAAATGAAAAAGTAAAACAATCACTGTTTGAAGGTGATACCATAATATAGAAAATGATGCCATATATAGAAATGATATGACATATATATGATATATGATACCATATATAGAAATGATATGATACCATATACAGAAAATCCTAAAGATACCACAAGAAAACCAATAGAATTCATCAAGGAATTCAGTAAAGTTGTAGGATACAAAATTAATATACAGAAATCTGTTGCATTTCTGTATGCTAACAATGAAGTATCAAAAGAGAAATTAAGTAAAAAAACCCACTTATAATTGCATCCAAAAGAATAAAATACCTAGGGATAAATCTAAGGAGGTAAAGACTTGTGCTCAGAAAACTGCTAAGATACTGCTGAAAGAAACTGAAAATGACAGAAACAGAAAAATATACCATGTTCGTGGATTGAAAGAATTAATATTCTTAAAATGACCATAATTCTCAAGGTAACCTATACATTCAATTCAATTTCTGTCAAAATTCCAATGGCATTTTTCACAGATCTATAACAGATAGTAAGTTTTTTTTAATGCAAAATAAGCACAAGAAATCCCAAATAGCAAAAATAATCTTGAAGAAAATGAACAAAACTGAATATGTCATGCTCCCTGATTTTAAACTATACTACAAAGCTCTACAGTACCCAAACAGTGTGATACTAGCAAAAAGAGACCCACAGATCAATGGAACAGAATAGAGAGCCCAGTAATGAACCCACACTCAGATGGTTCATACTTATGTGAACCCACATTTATTAGTCAATGACAAAGGAGCCAAGAATATACAATGGAGAAAAGACAATATATTTAATAAATTGTGTTGGGAAAACAGAACAATTGCATGCAAAGGAATCAAGCTGGACCACATTCTCACACAATATACAAAAATAAACTCAAAATGGATTATAGAATTAAATATAAGACCTGAAACCATGAAACTTCCAGAAGCAAACANGAGAGATTCTTTTGCAGGAGAGCATAAAACAGACAGTCAATAGGCAAAGTATAGTCCAGGGTAACGTGGTGATAATAAAGTGGTTAAGGAACATTTACATATCAAATCAGAAAGGCCTCATGTTTTAATCCACAGAGTTCCTAGAACTTTTGTCAATTTAGCTTAATTTGTTACCACATTCAATATGGTAAAAGTCTTCTTTGAGAAACTTAAACACACCAAGAGCTAAGATCTATAGACACTGAAGTCAGAGAGTCCCCAGTGAAATGGTTTATCCAGATCTGATTAACATGAAATTTACATTTGATGATCCTTACTTGTGCACGTAGAGCTTCTGATAATTTTTCTTTAGACTGCTTCTGGATATGGTTTTACAAAACATATATAGATACATATAGGCAGTTGGAAAAATGGGTAAACAGTAATTCTTACTTTAAAACATTTAAACATCATTTGCTTATAAATATTTCCTTTATTAAAATCGTGGTGTAAGTATTCTTAAAGAAGATGAAGGAGGAAAAAGAGGAAAATAAAGAGAACAGGGAAAATAAAAGAACAGTGATCCCTTTCAGATAATGTGATAAGAATATTTTATCATTTGCTCACGCCAAGAGTAGTTGTTAAAGTCCTATCAGGTTTTCCTTGGGCCAGTATCTTTAAAAAGCCACACACCTGATAAAATGTGGCATCTCATAGTAAGGATTATACAGAATGAAATTGCTTTCAAAGTAGTAAGCATAACTTTTGGGCAAGGTTTTTTTTTTTTCAAATACAGATTTGGGTATATTTTCAAATACATGCAAGACTGTGGTGGAAATAGAAAGCTTCACTAATTAAAAAAAAGTAAACAATTTTGATGGATTTCTCCATTATCATTAAATTTGTGATATAAAACAATTTGTTCCAATTAGTAAAAGAGTTTAACTCAAGCAACATTTCTGTAATTTAACAAGACATGAATTAATTTGTTTAATGGTTACATTTTTTATTTAAAAAAATCAGTTTTATTTTCTTTTAAACGTATTTATCAGAAGTGAGATATGACTTAGGAACCCAGTAAGTATACAATTTATACTAGAAAAATTTTGATATAGGTTTTATTATGTCTGAAAATACTTCTAGGCACACTCAGTTCAGTTCAGTTCAGTTGCTCAGTCATGTCTGACTCTTTGCGACCCCATGAACCTCATCACCGCAGGCCTCCCTGTTCATCACCAACTCCTGGAGTTTACCTAAACTCATGTCCATTGAGTTGGTGCTGCCATCCAACAATCTCATCCTCTGTCGTCCCCTTCTTCTCCCGCCCTCAATTTTTCCCAGCATCAGGGTCTTTTTAAATGAGTCAGTTCTTTTGCATCAGGTGGCCAAAGTATTGGAGTTTCAGCTTCAACATCAGTCTTTTCAGTGAACATCCAGGACTGATTTCCTTTAGGATGGACTGGTTGGATCTCCTTGCAGTCCAAGAGACTCTCAAGAATCTTCTCCAATACCACAGTTCAAAAGCATCAATTCTTTAGCACTCAGCTTCCTTTATAGTCCAACTCTCACATCCATACATGTCTAGGCACATTAGGATATATTAATCAGAAAAGAACATAATGATTATGGATGATTTACTTTTCATCTAAACGTATTCTTACTATGACCGTGTAACTTTCTAATTTTGATAGATTCTATGGATTCTATGTTAAGCTTGAGTGAACAATTTCAATTTCATTGTACTGAGAAATAGTGTGGATTGCTACATAAATGTGATCCTAGGTGAATAGTATAGTGATTATTACTTCCTCATTTCACCAGCATGAAATTTAACATGCTATTGCAAAAGACAAGCTATACTGGGCAATTTTTTTGTTGGTTTTATGTGTGTGTGAGTGTGTTTGTTTTATTTTTGTTTTTTAGTATAAGAAATATACATTGATTATTTACTACACCTTTGGTTTATAAAATGGAAACTGACATTTAATACTTAATACTTTATAAAATTCCTCTTACATATATTCTAATTGTTAGATACTTTCTAAAACTACTGTTTCCAATCAGTGGTTCTACCCTCTTAAGAAGAAAATATTATTATTATAGATATTTAGAGAAGAGGGCACTTTGGGTGTTTAGATATCTGAGTTAAGGCTCAAAGAAGCTTATATAGTGATTTCATGAGAATAAAATTGGCCATGTAACATATTTACAATAAATTATAGCAGAGATATAGGAACAAAGAGAAGCAAAATATTTTCCAACAAATCTTCATTAATTTCCATATAAGAAGGGAGAGATCACTAAACTACAAAAAAAATGTATACATTTCTGTTAAGGGAAAGGAAGTTAGCTGTTCAAGGGATAGAGTCAATACTGTTTCTTTACATATGGGTGACATGTTCTTTACTGGCTCCTTTTTTGCCTTGTTGCTTCCTATGAATTATATACACAGCTGTGATCTATGGAACAGGAGAGCAGAATGTGAGCCTTACAGTGTGAATAAAGATGTTTCTTTTGGGTACAAGTATAGGAAAGAGTAATATGTCATTTCCCTCTGAGATGAGAAAGAATGTCAGTTGAATAATTTCATGGACTCCTTTTGTGTCCAAAAGGTTTCATAGCATGATTTTCTGTATTACTTGAGGGAAACTAAGAAACAGATTAACTTTGTTGAATTCTCTTTCTGAATAGCTACGTTAGCTGTATGTTTGAAACTCCAGATTGGACCGTGATCTACATAGATAACTCTAGACTTTTTAAGGCAAGAAAAATTCCTTCACTTATTTCAAAAGATCCCATTATAACCCCTATAAAAACAGTTCAAGCCCTGAAGCATGAAATTTGATTGCCAACTCATCCACTTTCATTGCTCCCTACACAGTATCAAGATAATGTATCCTTGAATTTTAGTGAGAGATTTATTTCCACTACAGATTAAAAACCAGCCATTCCCTTCAGAAACACATTTGCCATTATCTTTTTAGATTTGAGAGAACTTTGTTACTAGCATTTAATGTTGCTGCATCTGGGTAAAAGTTTGTTTATGCATTCGAAAATCAGGAATACAAGAGTTATACTTTCTGGAATTTGTAAAACTCCACAGAACACAGAGTTGTTTGTAGAACTACACAGAGCCCACAAGATACTTATAAATATCATATTTGAGCAATAAAAATTAGTCTTTTGTATTTTGTCCATACTGATAAGTCTACTCTGGTCCTAGTCATGGAAATCTAAGCTGGCAAATGGAAATTCAAATATATATTGTTTAAACTGGGACCCCTTTGCTTGCCTTCTTCATTGGTAGTGGTGGGGGGTACTTTTCCCCCAAGTGTAAGAATTGAAGCCACTGTTAATGGTGCACACACCCAGAATAATCAGTCACGTTGAATTTGTAACAGAAGAGATATGTTTTTGTCCACAGGAAGAGATGAGGAATTTTCAAGAGTCTGTAATTCTCCATTATTGATAATTAGTACTCTTGCCTGGAAAATCCCATGGACGGAGGACCCTGGTAGGCTGCAGTCCATGGAGTCGCTAAGAGTTGGACACAACTGAGCGACTTCACTTTCACTTTTCACTTTCATGCATTGGAGAAGGAAATGGCAACCCCCTCCAGTATTCTTGCCTGGAGAATCCCAGGGACAGGGGAGCCTGGTGGGTTGCTCTCTATGGGGTTGCACAGAGTCAGACACGACTGAAGTGACTTAGCAGCAGCAGCAGCAGTGAACACTTTGGTGGACAGTTAAAAGACAAACACGTATCATTGACACTGAGTCTTGAATTATTAGAATGACATATACTGAGTCAGTCATATATCAGACTATTTATAAAAGTAAATTAGGAAATTGATAGCATGTCTGCAGATAAGAAAAACAGAATTAAACAAAGGCAATATTGAACGTGATAGTCTGTACACCTTTAACTGATTACAGAACTGCGAAGAAAAGGTTATCTTTACTCAGTAAGTTTTCTATTGACTGTATTATGTGTGTAACAGTTTCAAAAATATTTTTGTACTTATTGTAAGAGTAAAAAGGAAATGACTAAATATATTGATGCTCTTGAGAAGCAGTGCTTTCACTGTGGAGAAAGACAAATACACGAATCAAATGGGGGAGGGGACACTGTGCTTTTAGATTAGAATTTGAACTACTGTCTCCAATCCATATTGCAAAATTCAATACCTATTCATGATAAAACTCTCAGAAGACCAGAAGTAGAAGGAAATGTCCCTAATTTGAAAAACGGCATATAGGAAACAGCAAATTTATTCTTTTTTAAATTATAAATTTATTTATTTTAATTGGATGTTAATTGCTTTACAATATTGTGTTGGTTTTGCCATATATCAACATGAATCTGCCACAGGTATACACGTGTTCCCCATCCTGAACGCCCCTCCCTCCTCCCTCCCCGTACCATCCCTCTGGGTCGTCTCAGTACACCAGCCCCAAGCGTCCAGTATCATGAATCGAACCTAGACTGGCTATTCATTTCACATACGATATTATACATGTTTCAATGCCATTCTCTCAAATCATCCCACCCTCACCCTCTCCCACAGAGTCCAAAAGACTGTTCTATATGTCTGTGTCTCTTTTGCTATCTCATACAGGGTTATCATTGCCATCTTTCTAAATTCCATATATATGCGTTAGTATATTGTATTGGTGTTTTTCTTTCTGGCTTACTTCACTCTGTATAATAGGCTCCAGTTTCATCCACCTCATTAGAACTGATTTAAATGTATTCTTTTTAATGGCTGAGTAATACTCCATTGAGTGTATGTACCACAGCTTTCTTATCCATTCATCTGCTAATGGACATCTAGGTTGTTTCCATGTCTTGGCTATTATAAACAGTGCTGCGATGAATATTGGGGTACACGTGTCTCTTTCAATTCTGGTTTCCTCGGTGTGTATGCCCAGCAGTGGGATTGCTGGGTCATAAGACACTGGCACAAAGATAGAAATATAGATCAATGGAACAAAATAGAAAGCCCAGAGATAAATCCATGCACCTATGGACACCTTATCTTTGACAAAGGAGGTAAGAATATACAATGGAGTAAAGACAANTATTGGGGTACAGGTGTCTCTTTCAATTCTGGTTTCCTCAGTGTGTATGCCCAGCAGTGGGATTGCTGGGTCATAAGACACTGGCACAAAGATAGAAATATAGATCAATGGAACAAAATAGAAAGCCCAGAGATAAATCCATGCACCTATGGACACCTTATCTTTGACAAAGGAGGCAAGAATATACAATGGATTAAAGACAATCTCTTTAACAAGTGGTGCTGGGAAACTGGTCAACCACTTGTAAAAGAATGAAACTAGAACTCTTTCTAACACCATACACAAAAATAAACTCACAATGGATTAAAGATCTAAATGAAACTATAAAACTCCTAGAGAAGAACATAGGCAAAACACTCTCCGACATACATCACAGCAGGATCCTCTATGACCCACCTCCCAGAATATTGGAAATAAAAGCAAAAATAAACAAATGGGGCCTAATTAAACTTAAAAGCTTCTGCACAACAAAAGAAACAATAAGCAAGGTGAAAAGACAGCCTTCAGAATGGCAGAAAAAAATAGCAAATTTATTCTTAATTGTTAAAGGCTGAATATTTCCCAGGAGTATCAGGAACAAGGCAGAGTTTAGCATTCTGAGTTATTGGAATAAAACAAACAAGAAACCTGAATAAATTCCTGAAGACTAAAGAGGAAGAATTATAGGCATTATGAAATTATCAGTTGAATATTTTGAATTTGTAAAAATATATAAAGGATATCAAATCAGTAAATCCTAAAGTAAATGAATCTTGAATATTCATTGGAATATCCTGAATATTCGTATTCATGCGGAAGCTGAAACTCCAATAATTTGGCCACCTGATGCGAAAACTGACTCACTGGAAAAGACCCTGATGTTGGGAAAGATTGACAACATGAGAAAGGGATGAGAGAGGATGAGATGTTTGGATGGCATCACTGACTCAAAAGACATTAGTTTGAACAAGCTCTGGGAGTTGGTGATGTACAGGGAGGCCTGGAGTGCTGCAGTCCATGGGGTCACAAAGAATCAGACATGACTGAGCAACTGAACTGAACTGAACTGATAGAAGAATTTAAAAAATTATTTTAGTAAAGTATGAGCTTTAAGGTTAAAATATAAAAATCAGTTATACATCTAAACTTTCAGTTCAGTTCAGTTCATTTCAGTCACTCCATTGTGTCCGACTCTTCGCGACCTCATGAATTGCAGCACACCAGGCCTCCCTGTCCATCACCAACTCCCAGAGTCTACCCAAACCCATGTCCATCAAGTCGGTGATGCCATCCAACCAACTAATCCTCTGTTGTCCCCTTCTCCTCCTGCCCTCAATATTTCCCAGCATCAGGGTCTTTTCCAATGAGGCAGTAGTTCACACCCGGTGGCCATATTACTGGAGCTTCAGCTTCAGCATCAGTCCTTCCAATGAATAATCAGGACTCATTTCCTTTAGGATGGACTAGTTGGACCTCCTTGTAGCCCAAGGGACTCCCAAGAGTCTTCTCCAACACCAGAGTTCAAAAGCATCAATTCTTCAGCGCTCAGCTTTCTTTATAGTCAATCTCTCACACCCATACATGATTACTGGAAAAACTATAGCTGTGACTAGTGGACTTTTGTTGGAAAGTAATGTCTCTGCTTTTTAATATGTTGTCTAGGTTGGTTTTAACTTTTCCTCCAGGGAGTGACTGTCTTTTAATTTCATGGGTGTAGTCACCATCCGCAGTGATTTTGGAGCCCCCCCAAAATAAAGCTTGTCACTGTTCCCATCGTTTCCCCATCTATTTGCCATGAAGTGATGGGATGGCAATTAAGATTGCTGGGAGAAATATCAATAACCTCAGATATGCAGACGACACCACCCTTATGGCAGAAAGTGAAAAGGAACTAAAAAGCCTCTTGATAAAGGAGGAGAGTGAAAAAGTTGGCTTAAAGCTCAACATTCAGAAAACTAAGATCATGGCATCTGGTCCCATCACTTCGTGAGAAATAGATGGGGAAACAGTGGAAACAGTGTCAGACTTTATTTTTTGGGGCTCCAAAGTCACTGCACATGGTGATTGCAGTCATGAAATTAAAAGACACTCCTTGGAAGGAAAATCATGATCAACTTAGATAGCACATTCAAAAGCAGAGACATTACTTTGGCAACAAAGGTCCGTCTAGTCAAGGCTATGGTTTTTCCAGCGGTCATGTATGGATGTGATAGTTGGACTGTGAAGAAAGCTGAGTGCCCAAGAATTGATGCTTTAAACTATGGTGTTGGAGAAGACTCTTGAGAGTCCCTTGGACTGCAAGGAGATCCATCCAGTCCATTCTAAAGGAGATCAGTCCTAAGTGTTCTTTGGAAGGAATGATGCTAAAGCTGAAACTCCAGTACTTTGGCCACCTCATGCAAAGAGTTGACCCATTGGAAAAGACTCTGATGCTGGGAGGGGTTGGGGGCAGGAGGAGAAGGGGATGACAGAGGATGAGATGGCTGGATGGCATCATTGACTCGATGGACATGAGTTTGAGTGAACTCCAGGAGTTGGTGATGGACAGGGAGGCCTGCTGTGCTGCAATTCATGGGGTCGCAAAGAGTCAGACAGGACTGAGTGACTGAACTGCACTGAACTGATGGGACCAGATGGCGTGATCTTAGTTTTCTGAATGTTGATTTTTAAGCCAACTTTTTCACTCTCCTCTTTCACTTTCATCAAGAGCCTCTTTAGTTCTTCTTTGCTGTCTGTCATAGGGTGGTTTCATCTGCATTTCTGAGGTTATTGATATTTCTCCTGGCAATCTTCCTTACAGCTTGTACTTCATTCAGCCTGGCATTTTGCATGATGTATTCTGCATATAAGTTAAATAAGGAGAGTGACAATATACAGTATTGAAGTACTCTTTTCCTGATTTGGAACCCATCTGTTTTTAAATGTCCAGTTCTAACTGTTGTT
The DNA here is from genome assembly GCA_006410615.1 of Neotragus moschatus. Lineage (NCBI taxonomy): Eukaryota > Metazoa > Chordata > Mammalia > Artiodactyla > Bovidae > Neotragus > Neotragus moschatus. The sequence goes on along the minus strand of SJYA01001413.1, from coordinate 491,020 downwards.
TCTTGACCTGCACACAGATTTCTCAGGAGGCAGGTAAGGTGGTCTAANGTACTTCATTCAGCCTGGCATTTTGCATGATGTATTCTGCATATAAGTTAAATAAGGAGAGTGACAATATACAGTATTGAAGTACCCTTTTCCTGATTTGGAACCCATCTGTTTTTAAATGTCCAGTTCTAACTGTTGTTTCTTGACCTGCACACAGATTTCTCAGGAGGCAGGTAAGGTGGTCTAATATTCCCATCTCTTTAAGAATTTTCCACAGTTTGTTGTGATCCACATAGTCAAAAGCTTTGGCATAGTCAATAAAACAGAAGTTTATATATTTCTGGAACTCTCTTGCTTTTTTGATGATCCAATGGATATTGGCAATTTGATTTCTGGTTCCTCTGCCTTTTCTAAATTCAGCTTGAACATCTGGAAGTTAATGGTTCATGTACTGTTGAAGGCTGGCTTGGAGAATTTTGAGCATTATTTTGCTAATGTGTGAGATGAGTGCAATTTTGTGATAGTTTGAACATTCTTTGGCATTGCCTTTCTTTGGGTTTTGAATGAAAACTGACCTCTTCCAGTCTGGTAGCCACTGCCTAGTTTTCCAAATTTGCTGCAGCACTTTCACAGAATCATTTTATAGGATTTGAAAGAGCTCAACTGGAATTCCTTCACCTTCACTAGCTTTGTTCATAGTGATGTTTCCTAAGGCCCACTTGACTTCACATTCCAGGATGCCTGGCTCTAGGTAAGTGATCTCACTATCGGGGTTATCTGGGTAATGAAGGTCTTTTTTGTATATTTCTTCTGTGTATTCTTGTGACCTTTTCTTAATATCTTGCTTCTGTTAGGTCCATACCATTTCTCTCCTTTATTGTGCCCATCTTTGCATGACATGTTCCCTTGGTATCTCTAATTTTCTTGACGAGATCGCTAGTCTTTCCCATTCTATTGTTTTCCTCTATTTCTTTGAATTGATCGCTGAGGAAGGTTTTCTTATTTCTCCTTTCTATTCTTTGGAACTCTGAATTAAAATGGGCATATATTTCCTTTTGAGAAGTTAATGCTAAATATACTTGGAAATACAAATGACCTACAATTCAAAGTATATTTAGAAAATAATTGAGTTGAAAGACTTATACTTCAGGATTTGTAGTTTATTATAATACAACAGTAATAAATGCAGCATGATATTTACATAAAAATAAATGTATAGATCAATGAAACAAAATTAGACTGATACATATGCACAATTTTTTTTTTTTTGACAAAAATACCAAGGTAGTCAGTGGGGAGAGGGTTTCATTTTAACTAATTATGCTGGAATATTTGACCACAGTACCACATAGTTACCATTCGACAGGATTGAGGGAAAAAAAATCATGATTTAGAAATAATATAAGATCTGTTATAAAGACAAAAACTATATTCCTGGATTCTACTTATGGAAACAGCAAATAAAATATTGATGCTAACAAAGTAAAATAACCTTTAATCCAAGGTTTTTAAACAGTGAGATGTTTGTGAAGTTCATCTTCACACTTCTTTGATATTTAGAAAGGAGTATTGCCAAAAGGAGTTAAGTATAGATTAAGAGAAACAGAAAGCAAATCTGGACTTTAAATGTAAACAAAATAATAAATTATGTTGCAGTCAATTGTTAGTTCATTAAATACAAAGTCAACTTACACCACATATTATTCTGTATCTTGTAGCTTCTTCCACAGTTATTTTAAATCTGTATTTCAGCAGCAGCTCAGAACTTATTGCTAAATTCTTATGTGCCTCAGGTCATATTCTGTGTACCACATCTGTTGTTTTTTGTAGTTTTGATATGAATCTTTGCAGTATGTATAGGGCCTTCACTATCTCTAAGAAAGAAATGCATCTTTTTTTTTCTTCCAGTTAGTTTCATAGCATATTCAGAGACTGAATACACTGTTACTGTATGTAATGTCTTAGAACAGGGAAAGGGAGGCATTCATTACAAGAAAGTGTAATTCTAAATAAAATAATTTCTTTGTCACTATTTTAAAGTGGCTACTAAATGGTAGTTCTTAATACAACTTCTCCAACAGTTATGCTAAAATTCCTGTTGAAGACTGACAAGAAAATAAAAGTAAACTGAAAAGTGAAGAGACTTTTATTTCTGGGAAGATGAAGTTAGGTATCTCATTTTATTCCTACTATGTAACTACAAGGCCTGAACTTTGTTTATAAAGCAAACATAGGATTCTAAAAGGCAGGTAGAAGAAAATAACTAACTAAGACGTAAGGACCTGAGGGAAAACCTGGGGGAAGTTCCTTGGAGTTTTCCTTTTTTTCTCATATACCCCATAGCAGTTAATCTGAGGAACCAGTGACCTGGAAGTGCTAACAGTTACAAACAAACTAAAAGCAATGGAGAAGTCTGCTGTCTTTTGCTGAAGAGCTAGTTTTTTTTTTTTTTTTTTTTTTTTTAATAAAATAACTGCTTTCTCCAGGTAAAGAATAAGACAACTGTGGCATCACCCCCACTAGAAGGCAGAGAATCCAAACTTCCACTCTCACTAGGCTGTGGCTTCCATTCCAGAGTGGTGTCAGAGAAGGAAGTCATGATCAGAACATTCATTGCCAAGCAGACTCTCCCTTTGCATGGTCAGGGGAGACTTACCTGGGGAGTGTGGAAGTCCCCACCTGAAGGCAATGATGTACTTCTCACCATCACCCCTGAGGAGGTATCAGATGATGCTGAGTAGAAGACTCAGAATTATCATCATTCAGCTTCAATGAATCCACCCTTCACTTCTGTAGCATCAGTGGAAGCCAGTGGGGAGGAGCAATAAGACACATTGCACAAGCAACCAAGGTAGTGTTAGTGAAAGTGAAAGTGAAGTCGTTCAGTCGTGTCTGACTCTTTGCGACCCCATGGACTGTAGCCCACCAGGCTCCTCTGTCCATGGGATTCTTCAGGTAAGAGTATTGGAGTGGGTTGCCATGTCTTTCTCCAGGAGATCTTCCCAACCCAGGGACTGAACCCAGGTCTCCCACATTGTAGGCAGATGCTTTACCATCTGAGCCACCAGGAAAGTCCTAGTGTCAGTATTAGTGAAAGCATAGTGAAAAGCCTGATCCTGACCCCAAATCTAGTAGCAGCAAAAGGCCCCTTTCTCTCAGAGACAAAACAGAGAACCTGGACTCATTTCCCAACTTGGCCATAGTAAGGTGGTAGCCCTCTTCCCCAGTAAGAGCAATATCAGAAATACACTGTTGAAACTCAAGATTTAAAGAAGATCCAGAGTCTCATAGGCTTCTCAGGTTGTGCAGTGGTAAAGAATCCACCTGCCAATGCAGGAAAAACAAGAGATTTGAGTTTGGTTCCTGAGTCAGGAAGATCTCCTGGAGTAGGAAATGGCACTCCACTCTACTATTCTTGCCTGGAAAATTCTATGGGCAGAGGAGCCTGATGGGCTACAGTCCATGGGCTGTCTCTTATACACATCTGGTAAAGAATAAGACAACTGTGGCATCACCCCCACTAGAAGGCAGAGAATCCAAACTTCCACTCTCACTAGGCTGTGGCTTCCATTCCAGAGTGGTGTCAGAGAAGGAAGTCATGATCAGAACATTCATTGCCAAGCAGACTCTCCCTCTGCATGGTCAGGGGAGACTTACCTGGGGAGTGTGGAAGTCCCCACCTGAAGGCAATGATGTACTTCTCACCATCACCCCTGAGGAGGTATCAGATGATGCTGAGTAGAAGACTCAGAATTATCATCATTCAGCTTCAATGAATCCACCCTTCACTTCTGTAGCATCAGTGGAAGCCAGTGGGGAGGAGCAATAAGACACATTGCACAAGCAACCAAGGTAGTGTTAGTGAAAGTGAAAGTGAAGTCGTTCAGTCGTGTCTGACTCTTTGCGACCCCATGGACTGTAGCCCACCAGGCTCCTCTGTCCATGGGATTCTTCAGGTAAGAGTATTGGAGTGGGTTGCCATGTCTTTCTCCAGGAGATCTTCCCAACCCAGGGACTGAACCCAGGTCTCCCACATTGTAGGCAGATGCTTTACCATCTGAGCCACCAGGAAAGTCCTAGTGTCAGTATTAGTGAAAGCATAGTGAAAAGCCTGATCCTGACCCCAAATCTAGTAGCAGCAAAAGGCCCCTTTCTCTCAGAGACAAAACAGAGAACCTGGACTCATTTCCCAACTTGGCCATAGTAAGGTGGTAGCCCTCTTCCCCAGTAAGAGCAATATCAGAAATACACTGTTGAAACTCAAGATTTAAAGAAGATCCAGAGTCTCATAGGCTTCTCAGGTTGTGCAGTGGTAAAGAATCCACCTGCCAATGCAGGAAAAACAAGAGATTTGAGTTTGGTTCCTGAGTCAGGAAGATCTCCTGGAGTAGGAAATGGCACTCCACTCTACTATTCTTGCCTGGAAAATTCTATGGGCAGAGGAGCCTGATGGGCTACAGTCCATGGGGCTGCAAATTATTGGACATGGCTGAGCACACACAAAGAATCTCACAACAACTTACTTAAATTGTTCATTTCAGTCAAGATCACTTATTATTGAGTACTGGAGTGGGCTGCCATTGCCTTCTCTGATTGTAAGAACCAAGATCTCTAATGAGAAAAGGCAATGGAGGCTGACTCCGAGAAAAACAGATATTAGATTTATTTCAAGAATTTTAATAGAAGCTATCATATAAATGTTTCAGTGAAAATTATGAACATATTTCATTTTATTTATTTATTTTTGGCTGTGCTGGGTCTTCATTCCCGGGCTGGCTTTTCTCTAGTTGCAGCAAGTGGGGGCTACTCTCTAGTAGCGGCTTGCAGGCTTCTCATTGCTATGGTTTCTCTTGTTGCAGAGCACAGGCTCTAGGGCATGGTGCTGTGGGCTTCAGGAGTTGCAGCAAGTGGGCTAAGTAGTTGTGATTTTCTGGCTCTAGAACACAGGCTCAGTAACTGTGGTGCACAGGTTTAGTTGCTTCATAGCATGTGGGATCTTCTAGACCAGGTATCAAACCTGTGTCCCCTGCATTGGCAGGTGGATTCTTTACCACCGTGCCACCAGAGACACCCTGAACATGTTTTAAATAAATTAAGAAAATGGAAAGTTTCAGAAAAGAAATAAGATATATAGAGAAGAATGAAATGGGAATTTTAGAACTGGAAAAAATAAAATAACTTAAATTTCAAAATTGCAATGCTTAAGCTCAACAGCAGAACTGAAAGACCAAAGAAAATCAAGTGAACTTGATGATTTAACAGTAGAAACCACATAATCTGAACGACATGATAAGCAAAAATAGGAGTAAATTGAGTGTCTCCCTTTTCTTCTCGAGTTTTGGAAATTATGTTTGGCAGTTGAAGCAAAAATCATAATAATATCTGAAGTGGTTCTAAATATATGTAGAGGAAATTTTATTTATTTTAAAATAATTCTATTATAAATGGGGAAGGGTTGCTGCTGCTGCTGCTGCTAAGTCGCTTCAGTCGTGTCCTACTCTGTGCAACCCCATAGACGGCAGCCCACCAGGCTCCCCAGTCCCTGGGATTCTCCAGGCAAGAACTCTGGAGTGAGTTGCCATTTTCTTCTCCAATACATGAAAGTGAAAAGTGAAAGTGAAATCGCTCAGTTGTGTCCGACCCTCAGCGACCCCATGGACTGCAGACTACCAGTCTCCTTCATCCATGGGATTTTCCAGGCCAGAGTACTGGAGTGGGGTGCCATTGCCTTCTCCGGGGAAGGGTTAAGCCATGCAAAAAGAGATCATGTTTTTATAGGTCACAGGAACTGGTAAAATGACTACAATATATCATACATATATAATATAATTCAAAGCAAATTCTAAAATATGATTATTTAGCTCATAGAAAAATAAGGAAAATAAATTAGTGAGAAAAGAAGAACAAAGAGATTAATGAGAAATATACCAATACAGATGATATATGGGGTCATAAAACAAGTTGCAGCAAGTTTAAATGTAGCTAAATCATGCGGAATTTTTCTGTTAACCACAGAAATCAAATAATTAGTGAAATAAAATCAAATCAATAAGTGAAAGATTAACAGAAACTCCCCAGATGCCTGAGAAGACACTACTAAATAATCCGTGGGTAAAGAGGAAAGCTCAAGGAATTCAACTGAATGATGATAAAAATATAACATCAAGCTAAACTAGTGCTGATATGGAAATTTATAGCATTAAATTCTTAACTTTAGAAAAAGGGAAAGTCTCAAAATAATATTCTAAGTTTCTACCTCAAGAAAGTAGATAAAAGAGAACAAAATAAACCTAAAGTAAGTAGAAGAAATGAAACAGTAAAGATAAGGACTGATAGCCATGGAACTGAAACAGATAAAAACAGAGGAAATCTTTAGCCCAATATAATCTTTATGCTACAGTGGCCTATTTTGAGGTGGCATATTCTGTCACCCTTCATTAGACACGAATGTCAATTAAATAATAGGATGCTTGTAAATATCCCCACACAAGTACAGCCATGTGGTATTTCATCCCATCTTGGTGGGAATGTAAAATGACACAGCACTCTGGCAAGCAAACAATTTAAATAAACTCTGATATAGCCACACCATGAGATACTTCTTAACAACAAAAAAGGTTGAACTGTTGACCTGCTAAATCTCAAAAGATTACACATTTGATGATATAACTTATATAAAAAATATAAAAACTAAAAAGTAAATTAGCAATTGACAGGAGTTTGGAATAGTAAGAGGATTTTACTTTATATGGGGAACACAAATGAGATATTTTTATGATGAAAGTTTTGCCTTGATTGCAATGGTAATTACACAAACCTACATGTGTGGTAAATGGCATAGACCTATATACACACGTGGGCTTCCCAAGTGGTGCTAGTGGTAAAGAACCTGCCTATGAATACAGGAGATGAAAGAAATGCAGGTTTGATCCCTTGGTCAGGAAGATCCCACGGAGGAGGGCATGGCAACCCACTCCAGTTTTCTTGTCTGGAGAATCCCAAGGGCAGAGGAGCCTGGCAGGCTACTGTCCATAGGGTTTCACAGAGTCGAACACAACTGAAGTGAGTTAGCATGCAGCATGCACATACACACATACTAATATTAGTTATCCGACTTAACTCTTGTTCTGTAATTACACAAGGGAAGCCTAAGTGAAGGGTATGTGGGGGAACCATAAGGGGAACCTAAGTGAAGAGTATGTGGGGTCTCTGTGCTATCCTTAGAACTTTCTATGAATTGATAATTATTTCAAAAATACTTTTTAAAGAATGAGGATTTTGTCTAATATTGTTTGTAGAATCATGGAGAAATTGTCTTTCATTCAGCTGGTGGAGATGAAGTAGGAACAAATAGTTGTCCAAAGTTTTTTTGTTCAAACCGTACTTTNAGGGCTTCCCTGGTGGCACAACTGGTAAAGAATCCACCTGCAATGCAGGAGACCCCTTGTTGTATTCCTGGGTCAGGAAGATCCTCTGGAGAAGAGATACGCTACCCACTCTAGTATTCTTGGGCTTCCCTGGTGGCTCAGACATTAAAGAATCTGCTTGCAATGCAGGAGACCTGGGTTCTAACCTCAGGTGTGAAAATTCCCCTGGAGGAGGTCATGGCAACCCCCTCCAGTATTCTTGCCTGGAGAATCCTCACAGACAGAAGAGTGTGGCGAGCTATGGGGTCACAGAAAGTCAGGTATGACTGAGCAACTAAGCACAGCACATGACATTTGTATTTAATTAATATAAATTTTATCACTTCCCTGGTTAGTGCATAAGCTCTACTTATTTTTTTTTAATGACACATGATTTTTTATAAATGAATATATCATATTTTATTTAACCATGTCCTTTTGATGAGCATTTAGTGTCTTTGAAATGTACAAATGAGATATTAATAAACATTCTAATATATTATATCCACAGACGCACTGAGACTGAATTCTTAAGTGATTTTGAATTTAATACCTGGTCAAGTAGCTTTTTTAAGCATGAAAATCATAGAAATTTATTTTTACATATGCTCGGTCTCACAAAATATGGCATCCATGTACCACGTTTAAAAATAATTTAAAAACAGTTAAAATTAGAAAGGTAAAAAGACACACCTTATAGATNTAATATATTATATCCACAGACGCACTGAGACTGAATTCTTAAGTGATTTTGAATTTAATACCTGGTCAAGTAGCTTTTTTAAGCATGAAAATCATAGAAATTTATTTTTACATATGCTCGGTCTCACAAAATATGGCATCCATGTACCACGTTTAAAAATAATTTAAAAACAGTTAAAATTAGAAAGGTAAAAAGACACACCTTATAGATTTTGACTCTAGTTGTAACTTTTTTAAGGGAATAAAGAATTAGATATTTTTGATGTTAAATTTGCAATAAAAATACTAGAAACGAAATTAATTTAGCAACTTCTTCTAATGGAAGAATACATTCTTAATATTTTTAAGAAAATTGTCTCAAACCAAAAACCTGTATCATATTGACTAGTAAACCCTAGAGTCATTCCCATTAAATTCAGTACAAGAATGGCATTTTTAACTTTTATCATTGGAAGCTGATGAAAATTTAATAAGATCAGAAAATAAGATATAAATATTGGAAATAAGTAAATCAGTATTTCTTCAATTTTAGGTGGTATTTATACAGCATGATAAATGGTATCTGTTGATATATTATTAATAATCAAGTTTTTAGTCACAGAAGATAATGTAATAGTTTATAATGGCAATGATAACAGAAAAATAATGAAAAATAACTATATATAAATATTACTGGAATTTAAGTGGGTCTAGTATGTAATGTCAATTTTTTATCCATCTGACTTTTTTATAAATAAGACATAAAACAAAGGTATTGAGTTGATAGCTTATGAACATCATCTTTCCTGAGGAATCTGAAGGAAATTCAGTTCAGTTCAGTTCAGTCACTCAGTCGTGTCCGATTCTTTGCAACCTCATGAATCGCAGCACGCCAGGCCTCCCTGTCCATCACCAACTACCGGAGTTCGCTCAAACTCATGTTCATCGAGTCAGTGATGCCATCCAGCCATCTCGTCCTCTGTCATCCGCTTCACCTCCTGCCCCCAATCCCTCCCAGCATCAGAGTCTTTTCCAATGAGTCAACTCTTCACAGGAGGTGGCCAAAGTATTGGAGTTTCAGCTTTAGCATCAGTTCTTCCAAAGAACACCCAGGACTGATCTCCTTTAGAACGGACTGTTTGGATCTCTGAAGGGAATTGGCCTTCTTCAGATAGTAAACCCAAGAATTAAAGAGACTTAAAACCTAAAATAGTGCTGGATCACTGCATGTCCCCAGTGTGGTAGCCTGCCCCTGTAAAATGTAGTGTGGAAGATTCTGGCAGAACATGCTAACTCTAAGGGAAGTTCATTCCCAAGAGGCAATGGAGAAGTCTTGGATGATTGGATCAAGTTTCTCCTTGCAAAAACATTAGATGAAGGTACTCCTCTTCAAGTAAGTGTAAGGGTAGAAAGGGGAAAGAAGTGATACACTGGTTGAGCTGCTTCCACTTGGGAGGCAAGAACAGAATGTGAGGGAGAAGCAATCCAAACCAGCATTAAGCAGGCATAAGAATATAGTGTGTAGGATAGATATGTTTTGTGTAGTATAGATACGAAGAGACCTACAGGAGTTGAGAGGGGAAACTTTGATTAAATTTTGGGAATTATGCAGTGCTCCTAAAGAGAAAGCATTTATTGTAATGCTATTAATCCCTAATAGGATGCCAAAAAGGCATTGCTTTCAGTTCACTCTGTGGCATCTGGTTTAGCATTTAATCTGCCATCTATAAAGAATGACTTTCTGCCACTTACATGTACTAGCTGCAAAGCAGTTTGAATCTTGCCCTAGATAAGCACTCAACATGCGAAGTAGAATCATGAGATATTTTTATAAATTGATCTCCAATTTTGAGATAGTTCACACTTCTGATTTAGAAATTACTTTAAGTAGTATGTTTTAATAGAAACCACCATTTATAGTATGTGTATATGCTTTTATTTTCCTCTCTAGTGCAATATGATAAAAAAAAGATTCAGTGCTAAATTACATATTTAAACTGAATGATCAGAAAGTATTGTTTGAGCAGAGAAATATACTTAGGGTTATACCAATCAATGGAAATATCAGTAGGCTTTAAAAATTATAATCCTTAATGGAAAGTTCAAGATAACTCTAACTTCATCTAGTTGGAACACTTAAAAATGTTGAGAAATAAATGCATTGTGTTGAACTAGAGTCCTACTTCATTGACTGAGTGTGGAAGAGAAAGCAATCAGTGCTAAGATCCTTACCACAGTCATGGGATTTGTTGAGTCTTCTGTCTCCAACTTGGGAAATATATCTAATTAAGAGAAGTTTGCCTTTAATGATTTGCCTTAGGATCATAATTAGTGGAGACCTCTAGGGACTGTGGTTTCTATTTAGGGTCTTCCAGTTTGACTACACTGCTATCCAATACAGGAATTAATGAAAGTTTCATGAAAAATATACATTGTCTGATCTACTGAATCATTTCCTCTTAAGAATATGTTTCCTTTCTTAAATATTGGTGTCTTTCTACATCTTGAAAGGAAAAGTTTCCAAATACTTCTATTTATGTATAAAGTATGACTTTTTCATTTTAAGTTATGACAGGTGTCAGCTATCTTTAATGGCCACTGTGAAGATGAGTGATTATCTAGAGGTTCATCCTTCAAAAATTTTTGACACTCAGCCATGCAAACTGATTTTTCACATAAGAAGGACAACACGGTACTCATCTAATTCATGTTTACAATGGTAATGCATATTATATAGTACTTTATATAGTACTCTAAAAAAATATTGTGATAGGCAGCTTATAAGATGGCTCTTAATGATCCTCTTTTGTTGGTATTCACAAGTTTTGTCATCTGCTCTCCATGCAGACAGACTGGGTCTACTGATAATACTTTTGCAAATAGAATATGGGAAAGGTGAGGGAATGTTGATTCCATGATTAGTCTGTTAAAGACAGTGAGTCCCATTAGCCTGCACTCTCTAGATTTTCTGTTCTTGCTCACTGTAGTCAAGCAAGGTGATGTATCATGAAGGGCCTTGTGATTTTATGGAGTAGTCACATGTCAAGGAACTGAGGGTATCCTTCAGCCAATGACCAGTGAGACACTGAAGTCCTCTAAGAATCCACAAGGAACTGATTCTTGCCAACCACATGAATGAGCTTTGAAATCATATCCTTCCCCAAAGGCTTGAGATTTCTCCAGCCCTTTCTGACAGTTTGACCAACCTTGGAAAAGAGTCTGAGAAAGAGGAACAAAAAGGTTGATCCTGGATTTCTGGCCCAAATAAACTACAAGAAATAAATGTTTTAAACCATCTGGTTTTAGAGTAATTTGTTATGAAGCAGTATATAACTCATGCCAACCTACGTGCCTATAATGTTTAAAATAGATGACATTATCCCAGAGGATAACCAATAATGAAGGAAAATGATATTATTAGTATCAACAAATTTTCCTAAGACTCATTTGAGTTCAAACAGCTATACTAAATATTGCTGTTCTTATAGTGTAGAGAGCTATGACAAAAAACTACTAGATGCAAGTACCATTTTATATAAATATAGAGGCTTAGTAAAATTCAAACTGGCTTGCCATAAAACAATATTGAGTTTGAAAATAATGAAATCAACCACTAGATACTTTCTGAATTAACGAAACTCTGTAAATACACTAATATTATGAGTCAACAAAAGAACAATTTATAACTATTTAAAAATAAATCTGATTCTTCAGATTAATGATATAAACTGGTTTCTGCAGTTTATGCTGTACATTTTTGCCCCAGTTGAGTTTTCATTCAAATAGACTTTGTTTTTTAGAAGAGTTTTAGGTTTAGCAAATTTGAGTGGAAAGCACAGAGACTTCCTATATCTTCCCTACCTCCACACCTACATAATCTCTCCTATTCTCAACATTCCCCAGCAGACTAGTGTATATTTGTTAGAAGTGAAAGGGAAGTCGCTCAGTCCTGTCCGACTCTTTGCGACCCCATGGACTTAGCCCACCAGGCTCCTCTGTCTATGGGATTTTCCAGGCAATAGTACTGGAATGGGTTGCCATTTCCTTCTCCAGGGGATCTTCCCGAACCAGGGATTGAATGCAGGCTTCCCGCATTGTAGACAGACACTTAACCATCTGAGCCACCAGGGAAGGAGGAGCATTTACAGAAATACAATTTGTGAAGAACACACACTTTGAAGCCCAAGCATTCTTGACAATACCTTAAGTCACCATGCAGATTGTTCTCACAGGCAACCACACAGCCAGATCAACCACTGCTCCTGGCAACTTCCACTGTCCCAAAATGTGATCATGGAGAGGCCAATGACTCCAGAGTCCGTGCTTAGTAGAGGCTATTTGTTAGAAATGATGAGCATACATTGACACATCATTATTGCCCAAAGTTCATAGTTTACAAGGGGTTCACTTTTGGAATCATAAATTCTTTGGGGTTGAGAAAATGTATAATGTCTGTACCCACTTTCACTTCCCTAAAAATCCCATGTGCTCTCCCTGTTTATCTTTTCCTCTCCATAACCTCTGGCAACCACTGATCAGTTTACTCTCTCCATAGTTTTGGTTTTTTTTCAGAATGTAAGATAATCAGAATCTTAGAGTAGAGTAGAGTAGAGTAGCATGTAGCCTTTTCAGACTAGCTTCTCTCACATGGTAAAATATAAAGATTCCTCCATGTCTTTTCATAGTGTGGTAATACAGTTCATTTTTAGTTTTAATAATATTACATTGCCTTGATTTATCACTTTGTTTATCCATTCAGCTACTGAAGGTGATTTGTCAGAAATTAATATATAATAGCTATTTCTATTTTCTTTTGATTATTGTTAGCATGATATTTCTCCATTTATCAGCTTAATCTATATATCTTTGTATTTAAAGTGAATTTCTCAGAGACAACATATAGTTGGATCTTATTTCTTGAATTACTCTGACAGTCTTTTATGGTACATTGGTCTTCTAATTGGTACATTTTGACCACTGACATTCAAAGTAATTATTGATATAAACGGACTGATATCTACTATGTGCCATGCTATGCTTAGTTGCTCAGTTGTATCCAACTCTTTGCCACCCTATGGACAGAGGAACCTAGAGGGCTGCAGTCCATGGGGATTCTCCGGGCCAGAATACTGGAGTGGGTAGCCCTTTGCTTCTCCAAGGGATCTTCCCAACCCAAGGATTGAATTCAGGTCTCCTGCATTGCAGGCGGATTCTTTTCCAGCTGAGCCACCAGGGAACCCCAAGAATACTGGAGTGGTTAGCCTATCTCTTCTCCAGTGGATCTTCCTGACGCAGGAATGAAACTGGGGTCTCCTGCATTGCAAGTGGATTCTTTACCAGCTGAAATACCAGGAAAGCCTGTATATGTGTGTGTGTGTATATATATATANTCTCTTGAAGAATTGTCCACAGTTTATTGTGATCCACACAGTCAAAGGCTTTGGCATAGTCAATAAAGCAGAAACAGAGGTTTTTCTGGAACTCTCTTGTTTTTTCCATGATCCAGCAGATGTTGGCAATTTGATCTCTGGTTCCTCTGCCTTTTCTAAAACCAACTTGGAACATCAGGAAGTTCATGGTTCACGTGTTGCTGAAGCCTGTCTTGGAGAATTTTGAGCATTAATTTACTAGCATGTGAGATGAGTGCAATTGTTCGGTAGTTTAAGCATTCTTTGGCATTGCCTTTCTTTGGGATCGGAATGAAAACTGAGCTTTTTCAGTCCTGTGGCCACTGCTTAGTTTTCCAAATTTGCTGGCATAGTAAGTGCAGCACTTTCACACCATCATCTGAAAGATGATGAAATAGCTCAACTGGAATTTCATCAGCTCCACTAGCTTTGTTTGTAGTGATGCTTTCTAAGGCCCACTTGACATCACATTCCAGGCTGTCTGGCTCTAGATGAGTGATCACACCATGGTGATTATCTTGGTCGTGAAGATTTTTTTTTTGATCTGAGCAGTTTAACTTTATAAAAATGAGTACCTGACCAAATTTTGTAATAGGTTAAAATATTTCAAGAGAATAATCAGCGTTTAGTGCCATATCAGGAGAAGGCAATGGCACCCCACTCTAGTACTCTTGCTTGGAAAATCCCATGGAGGTAGGGGCCTGGTAGGCCATAGTCCATGGGTTCGCTGAGTCTGACATGACTGAGCGACTTCACTTTCACTTTTAACTTTCGTGCATTGAAGAAGGAAATGGTAAGCCACTCCAGTGTTCTTGCCTGGAGAATCCCAGGGATGGACGAGCCTGATGGGCTGCCGTCTATGGGGTTGCACAGAGTCAGACACGACTGAAGTGACTTAGCAGCCGCAGTAGCAGTGCCATATCATGGCATAAATTCTGTGTGTTTTCTAATGCAAGTCAAGCAAAAGCACCATTTGTATTCATGTGACCAAATAAGGAGAATTACATATTTTTAAAAATAAAGATTCTATGTTATTTAAGAATAGGACAAGCTGAGTATACTCTGATAATAACTTTTTTCTTCAAATTGGTGATCTAAAACATAATTTTGTGTGAAAAAATTATCCAGCTGCATCATCTCTTGTTCTCATTCTGAGAACAAGAATTTATTTTGTTATTATTTTATAATAACATTTATTTATTTTGTTATTATTTTAAGTGAATTACTAAGCTTAAGATTGACTTTGTTTTAAAATTAAAAATCTCTCAATAGTATTTTACTAACAACTCTATAATAAGTTAAGTGACATATTTATTTATACTTTGATATAATAATTAAGATAATTTTTATTTTTGAAAGAAGACATTTTGAGGAAGTGTGTCATGTACTAGTTATCTCAAAAAATAAAATCAAATTTTATTGTGTGCTAAATAATGTCTTTGCCTAAGCTTCCTTGGTACAGTAAACTCAAATGGACCCAAAATAAACACACTCAAACTTTTTCTCAATTAAAATAAACTATAAGAATTCAGATAAATTCTTTATATAAATGACTATAAAGATCTCAATTTCATAATCAATGGTTATTCATGCATATATTTGTATATAGGTATATACATATATGCTTACATGTATCATATGTACTGTATTGTTTTTTTCCTCCAAGAAAACTATAATAGTGGAGTGGTTTGGCAGATTGCCCTTTTCTCTTTTTTTCAGTTTTGTTGAGATCTAATTGATGAACAGCTCTATATACATTTAATTTTTACAGCAAAATAACCTGAGTCACATATATTGCAAAATGAATAGCACTATTTTTAGTTAATATTCATCATTTTTTGTGTAGCTTAAAAAAAAAACAACAAAATAATCTTTTTTTCTTTATGATGAAAACTTTTAGGATCTATTCTCTTAGGAGTTTTCAAGTATACTGTACAACAGTATTAACCATAATCATCATGTAGATTACTAGTTTCAAAGAGGCTAAAACAGTATTTCCCATTATACATTCTCTTTCTGTAATGTAGTTTTGACAGTTTTCTCATTGTGAAGTAATACTGGATCCAGTAATGTTTGTGAACATGACAAAAATAATGCTCTGTGACTTCTAAAGCTGGATTATCAAAATCAAAGTAGTTTCCTTTGATTCTATTGAGATACCTTTCTTGGAACCAACTCATTGTGCTGTGTGGAAGACCAAGTAGACTGTGCAAAGGTCCACATGGAAAGAAAATAAGACATCACCCCCTACCCAAGATGTGCACACATAGTGACTGACCCTGCTTTGGCTTCCACACTGCAGCCAGTATCAATTTACCAACTCTGTGGAACTGAGTTTTCTTGAAAGTGCATAACCTCATCCTCTGTTAAGCTGTCCTCTGAATATAGAAAGACATGAACCAGCCTCACTAAGCCCTGCACATACTCAGATATTTCAAAAAACATAAAATTGTTTTTGTTTTATGTAATGAAATTAGATCATATAAGGCAACTGAGTCTCCATCAGTTAACTTGGAAAACTTGCCTTTCAAGTTCTGAGTGCCACGTTAGAAATCCAAGGCTATCATGTCTATCTACCATGCTGTCAAGATGCTCAAGTCACATAAAATACTATTTGTAGATGAACTGACAGAGTATCATCTACTTGACTGTCCCAGATGGCAATCACAGTGGCCATCACCATCACTGGTGATGCCATCATCACTAGTGGCATGTGATGGCATGTAAATGATGAAGTCTCTAGATGAGTCTTGCCCTGCTTCAGCTAGTCATTACCAATCTAAGACTTTTTCCCATTGAGTTCTTACATAACAAGTTAGAGAGAGGAAGCCACCTCACTGTGCCCTTTCTGAACTGGTATTTCACAGAGTATGTGAGCATAACGAAATGATTGTTTTAAGCCATTAGCTTTTGAAGTAATTTTTATAATAAATTACTAGATACTTTATCTAGTTAGATAACTAGTTATCTATTTATAATATCTGCTTTATAGTAGATAACTACCTAGTTATCTATATTATAGTAGATAACGAACTAGTCTATTTTATAATGGATAACTACCAGTAATGGAATATTGCCTTTAAAAAATCTAAAATATGATGCAGTGCTATTGATATGAGTGGTTGGGAAGAAGCTGAAAGGGCACTGAAGAAACTATTAGTGAAAGCCTGAAAGTCATCAAAGACAGTGATACTGAAAGTGTAAAGCACTATGAGGAGGCTGTTAATGGGGGTTTTAAAGGAAAGAGAGGAAAATGTTGTCAGGAGCTGGAGGAAAGGATACTCTTTTATGCAGAGGCTGATAGGATAAAACTGACAACCAGAGTAATGTAAAAAGTAGAGGATATACTAAGAACATGATGACCTAAGGTAAGGGGATTTATAAGCAAAGTTTTGAGTGTGCTGTCTATCATTTTCTATTTGCCAAATGCAAAAAGAGAAAAGGGAAAATTTAGTGTAAATATAAATGGTCCTAGACTTGCTGAGTTTGTAAATGAAACTATTTCTCATTCTTAACCTCCTTTAGAAGAAGAGTCATAAAGTAAGAAATAGCCATAGTTCATAGATCAGCTTTCAGACACCATCAGAAAAAATGTCTCATGGTAAAGATGAAACGAAGAGTGCAACTGTAAAAGTGTTTGCTAAGACTTCAAAAGCGCCTCTATAAATCCTTTAACACGCACAAAATGGCTTCAGAATATCTTAATGGAATGCTCTGTGGCCATCTCTGTTAAAAAAATAGGGTTTCTAAGAACATTGAAAGGCTTATCACATGCTAGATT
The DNA here is from genome assembly GCA_006410615.1 of Neotragus moschatus. Taxonomy (NCBI): domain Eukaryota; kingdom Metazoa; phylum Chordata; class Mammalia; order Artiodactyla; family Bovidae; genus Neotragus; species Neotragus moschatus. The sequence goes on along the minus strand of SJYA01001413.1, from coordinate 473,756 downwards.
CAAGGGAGCCTCTGGAGAAAAGTTTTTGTGGATGTGACCATTGTCTAATGGAGTCTATTATAAATGACTCCCTTCATATTTGAATGAGATCCTTGCTGAGTACAGCAATCTGGGAAGTTTTCAACTATTATCTCCTCAAGTATTTTCTCATGGATTTTCTTTTTGTCTTCTTTTTCTGGGACTCTTATGATTGAAATGTTGGGGTGTTTGACATTATCCCAGAGGTCTCTGAGGTTGTCCTCATTTCTTTTAATTCTTTTTTATTTTTTCCTCTCTGCTTCATTTATTTCCGCCATTCTATCTTCCACCTCACTTATCCTATCTTCTGCCTCAGTTATTCCACTGTTGGTTCCCTCCAGAGTGTTTTTTATCTCAGTTATTGCATTATTCATTATTGATTGACTCTTTTATTTCTTGTTAAACATTTCTTGCATCTTCTTAATCCTTGTCTCCAAGCTATTTATTTATAACTTCATTTTGTTTTCAAGATTTTGGATCATTTTTACTGTCATTATTCTGAATTCTTTTTCAGGTAGACTCCTTATCTCCTCCTCTTTTGTTTGGTTTGGTGGGCATTTATCATGTTCCTTTACCTGCTGAATAATTCTCTGCCTTTTCATTTTGTTTAAACTGCTGTGTTTGGGATAGCCTTTCTGTATGCTGGAAGTTTGTGGTTCATCTTTATTGTGGAAGTTCCTGTGTGTGGGGTTGGACAAGTCACTTGTCAAGGTTTCCTGGTTAGGGAACCTTGCATCGGTGTTCTGGTGGGTGGAGCTGGATCTCTTCTCTCTGGAGTGCAATGAAGTGTCCAGTAGTGAGTTTTGAGGTGTCTATAGAATAAAATACTTAGGAATAAATCTACCTAAAGAAACAAATGACCTATATAGAGAAAACTATAAAACACTGATGAAAGAAATCAAAGATGACACAAATAGATGGAGAAATATACCATGTTCATGGATCAGAAGAATCAATATAGTGAAAATGAGTATTCTACCCAAAGCAATTTATAGATTCAATGCAATCCCTATCAAGCTACTGATAGTATCTTTCAGAGAACTAGAAAAAATAATTTCACAGTTTGTATGGAAATACAGAAAACACTGAATAGCCAAAGAAATCTTGAGAAAGAAGAAAGCAACTGGAAGAATCAACCTGCTTGACTTCAGACTATACTACAAAGCCACAGTCAGCAAGACAGTATGGTACTTGCACAAAGACAGAAATATAGATCAATAGAACAAAATAGAAAGCTCAGAGATAAATCCACACACTCTGGACACCTTATCTTCGACAAAGGAGGCAAGAATATACAATGGATTAAAGACAATCTCTTTAACAAGTGGTGCTGGGAAAACTGGTCAACCACTTGTAAAAGAGTTAAACTAGAACACTTTTTAACACCATACACAAAAGTAAACTCAAAATGGACTAAATGTAAGACCAGAAACTATAAAACTCCTAGAGGAAACATAGGCAAAACACTCTCCAACATAAATCACAGAAGGATCCTCTATGACCTACCTCCTAGAGTAATGGAAATAAAAGCAAAAAATAAAAAAAAAAGGACTAAATTAAAATTAAAATCTTTGCAAAACAAAGGAAACTATAAGCAAAGTGAAAAGACAGCCTTCAGAATGGGAGAAAATAATAGCGAGTGAAGCAACTGACAAAGAATTAATCTAAAAAATATACAAGCAACTTATGCAGCTTAATTCCAGAAAAATAAATGACTCAATCAAAAAATGGACCAAAGAACTAAACAGACATTTCTCCAAAGAAGACATACAGATGGCTAACAAACACATGAAAAGATGCTCAACATCACTCATTATCAGAGAAATGCAAATCAAAACCACAATGAGGTAACATCTCATGCTGGTCAGAATGGCTGCTATCAAAAAGACAACATACAATAAATGCTGGAGAGGGTGTGGAAAAAAGGGAACCCTGCTACACTGTTGGTAGGAATGCAAACTAGTACAGCCACTATGGAGAACAGTATGAGGATTCCTTAAAAAACTGGAGATGGTAATGCCATTTGACCCAGCAATCCCACTGCTGATCATACACACTGAGGAAACCAGAATTGAAAGAGAAACCTGAACCCCAATGTTCATCACCACACTGTTTACAATAGCCAGAACATGGAAGCAACCTAGAAGCCATTGGCAGATGAGCGGATCAGAAATCAGTGGTACATATACACAATGGAATATTACTCAGCCATTAAAAAGAATGCATTTGAATCAGTTCTAATGAGGTGGATGAAAAAGAAGCCTATTATACATAGCCAAGTAAATCAGAAAGAAAAACACCGATACAGTATACTAACACATATATATGGAATTTAGAAAGATGGTAACGATGACCCTATATGCGAGATAGCAAAAGAGACACATACATAATGAACATTCTTTTGGACTTGGTGAGAGAAGGTGAGGGTGAGATGATTTGAGAGGGTAGCATTGAAACGTGTATGTTATCTTATTGAAGTGGATCACCAGTTCAGGTTCGATGCATAGACAGAGTGCTCAAGGCTGGTGCACTGGGATGACCCTGGGGGATGGGATTGGGAGGGAGGTGGGATGGGGCTCTGGATAGAGAACACATTTGCACCTGTGGCTGATTCATGTCGATGTATACCAAAAAACATTACAATATTGCAACGTAATTAGCCTCCAATTAAAATAAATAAATAAATTTAAAAAATAAAATGAGAATGTTGATATACAAAGACAAAATAAATGAATACCCCCAAAAGCTAGGCTTTTTTTTTTTTATAATGCTATCATATTGTGTTGAGGCCAGGAGAGACTATATAAAATAAAATAAGGTTTTCACACTTCTTTAAGTAAAACATGCAAAAAGCAGGCTGAGAAAACTACTCATTTGCAATCACAAATAATTTCTTAAGGAAAAGGGAGGATCCTTCTGAAGGCAAAACCAAGATCTCAGTACAGAGCCTAGGGCCATCGAAAAACCTCAGTCATGAGGATTTAGTCCTAAATAATTAATTGGCTACATGTACCTGGGCTGGATTCTGAATATTTTATTTGGATCAGTTAACTGTTTTATCTCCTGTTTTTGGAGGGGGGTGTCTATATTGGATATTCTATGCCTATCTTATCATTGTATGCTGCTTATGTGGGGAACATATAATATATCTTTAGTTCACATGTCATCAGTTTGAGAGAAATTGTATTCAAAGTGATCTGCACAGAGTGCGGGAGCTGAAGAGCTTCAGCTGTAGCTGAACCCGATTTACCTGAGATCTTGAGCTTTGATGGACTGATATTGCTATGGTAGGAGGCTTAGGGGCTTTAGAGGGCAGACGTTGTTATATTTTCTGTGTGAGAGAAAAATGGACTCTTTTAGTTAGAAGGCAGACAGATCGTACAATAATATCTCCACTGCCATATGCTCTTCTTACGATGTGTTTTGACATCTTTTCCTTCCACTAAGAACTGAGGTATATGTTCCATTCCTTTTAATCCCCACAGGCTTGTTAGTGTGCAGCAATAATAAGACAATGGTACATCCAAGGATAGACCATAAAAGGTAATATGGTTTCCATCTGATCATTGGAACACTTGCTTTTATAGACCTGAGCAACCATGAAATATATGTTGTTAAAAAATCAAGGCCACATGGAGACACTCTGTATAGGTAAAGCTCTTTCCTTTTGCATCATTAAATTTAATTGATTTATATTTTTATAATCATGGCTATATTTAGATTTATGTCATATTTTATAATCGATGAATTTATTTTTTCTCATTTTAAGAAGAGATCAATTTTTCTTCTTCTGATTTGAAAATATTATGTATTTCAAAAATCTGGTGGTTGGTTGTAATTTATTAAAACTCTTTTTGGTTCAGATTCCTTTGCAGTTTTTAAGTCATTGATTATTTTATTTTTCTCTTGGGCAAGAATAGACATTAAGAGTCTCTCTAGTCCCTGACACCACTCCCTCTCATTATATTAATATCTTCTGTGGTTTTAATCTACCATAATAGAGATAACATTTTCATTTATTTTCCATTTTTATTCTTGCTGTTTTTATATGATAATAACTTTTATTAAATTTTTACTCACCCTTGTTTTACATTTTTAATTAAGCATTTCCCTAAGTTGTTAATATTCATACAATAGGCTATCCTCCAATAAATATTTTTATATGATAAAATTCCTGAGATTTCTTAAATTACATATTTATTTAG
>SJYA01001413.1:431968-469383 GCA_006410615.1 Neotragus moschatus | reverse complement strand
TGAGGTATCTTAAATTACATATTTATTTAATATATCAACCTAGTTTACCATAAAAATTGTAGTATGGTACAATTCTTTTATCTTTTACATTTTGAAAACAATTTTCCATTGTGTGCCTTTGGTGTTGCTTATAAATCTAATAAAAAGTTAATTAGATTTTTCATTGTTCTATAAAATCTTAGTTTCACTATTATGTGTCTGGTTTTGGCTTTTTAAGAGATTTTTTTTCTTTTTACTATGAGATATTTTAATGAGATATTTCATCTTCCTCTAATATTTGGATCTATTTGAACCTTCCTGCTTCAATATCTTCTCTGCTCCATATATTTTTTATATTATATAACTCCTTCTAAGACTCTTATTTTAGGGAACTTCATGTCTGTTTCTATCCAATAGATATGTAAAGTTCTTATCTCTTCCATTTTTTAATTATTTTATGAACATTTCTGAAAGGCTTTTTAAGCTTAATATTCTAGTTCAATAAGATAGCATTTTTGGCTCTATTATCCCATTATAAAATCCTTCTACTGAAATCTTTATTTCTAATACAAGTATTTTATTTTTATGAGAATGATTTCCATTTGGCTTTGCTTTATAATTTTCTCATTTTCATGTTAACAGTTTTTATAGTAGTTTTGCTTCCCTTTTTCTGAATATTTGATTTTTCTGTATATCATAACCTTTTATGCTTTAGAGGATTATCATACAGAAAATAGAATACAGAAATGGGGTCAGAAGCCCCAAACTTTTGAATTTAATAGCTAAGTTGAAAGTCATCAGGGATGACAGCTGGTGCACTGACATTTCACTCCAAAAAATGTGAACTGCTCATCAGTTCTGTTTATCTGCTTTTATGAAGTGAATGTCTCCCCTGTTAATTAATCCTCTAGCCCTTGAGAAATACAAGAAAGGGGGAGACAACAGGGAGTAAGTCATCAGGAGGTCCATTTTGATCTGGCTTTATGCTTCTCTCTTGAGTCAAGTTCTGGCAGAATCGTGTTGATTCTCTGCATTAGGGTCAATTTATACTAAGTAGTACTAAGTGCCAGTTTTATATATATATATATAGAGAGAGAATTGACATAACATTATATTACTTTCAGGTGTACAACACGATGTTTCGATATTTGTATATATTAGAAAATGATCCCCATATGCACTACAATCTTCTCTACATTAGAGTCAATTTATATTAAGTAATACTAAGTACCAATAAAATGTATTTTCTATTTACCTCATCCAGACCATTAAGTAGAAAACTGCATTATTTTTCTCTTTAGATTTCAAGAGAAATGTGCAGAAAAACAGAAACTAAGAGAAAACTAGACAGCCTAGTTCCACACACTTTTTTTTTTTTTTTTTTTGTGGGTTGAATTTAAGGACTTGCTTCTAAAAACTAGAATTAATTGGAAGAAACAATGTATGTCTTTAGGGACCAGTCCATAAAAGGCACTGCCACTTACATGTTGTAAGGCATGATCAATGGAAGAAATCCACGATCCATGATCCATAAAAATGTCTTCTCTGTATTCAAGTTTGTCTTGAATTTCATCTGTTATCTTCTTGCATTTTACATTTAGATATATATTCCATTATAATTCAATTTTTATGAAGAGTAAAATGTCTGTGTCAAGAATCTGCTGTTTGCATGTGGATGTCCAGCTATTCTAGTACTGTTATTTAAAAGACTGTATTTTCACCATTTACTGACTCTGTGTAGTATACTTTTTAAAAATCAATTTTATTTAGGCATGGCTTTTATGTAGAGAATTTGATCAGTTTTAAGTGTAAGATTAGATGCCCTTTGACAGATGATTACAGTGTGGACCTACCACCATAATTATAATGAGATTATCTTCATCACTTGAACCAGTTCCCTGGGGCTTTTTTGTTGTTAATTTCATACCCAAGTACCAGTCTATGGCAATCAGTGATTTGATTTTCTATCAGTATAGATTTGACTTTTTGTAAATTCCATATAAAAGGAATTGCATATTATCTTTCTTGTACGTCTTTTCAATTAGAGTAATTCTTTCAATATTCATTTGAGTTGGGTGAATTGATTATAGTTTGGGGCTTTATTGTATATGTCTACTATAAACACTTGACAGATCTTTCTGTGAACATATACTTCACATGATGAGTAAATACATAACTGTGAGAAATGGTAATTGCATTTTTACATTCTCACTAATAGTGTATGAGTGTTCCAGTAGCTCCCCATTCTCACCTACTATTGCTACCTTCAGACTCTTTAGTTTTAGCTATTCCACTAGTAGGTAGAAGTATCTTACTGCGGCTTTAATTTGTATGTACCTAATGATTAATGCAGAGAAGACTATGGCAACCCACACCAGTATTCTTGCCTGGCAAATCCCATGGACGGAGGAGCCTGGTAGCCTGCAGTCCATGGGGTCGCTAGGAGTCGGACACAACTGAGCGACTTCACTTTCACTTTTCACTTTCATGCATTGGAGAAGGAAATGGCAACCCACTCCAGTGTTCTTGCCTGGAGGATCCTAGGGATGGGGGAACCTGGTGGGCTGCCATCTATGGGGTCACACATAGTTGGACACGACTGGAGCGATTTAGCAGCAGCAGCAGCAGAATTACTAATGGTGCTGGGTACCGTTTTAATACAATAAAATCTTTTCCAATAAAATATACAATAGAATATTTTGTCTGTTTTTACTGTTTATTCAGTTAATAAGAACTATTAATGTTGTTATTGAGATTTCTATATATATTTTGAATAGAAACCCTTTATCAGATATATGGTTTGAAAATATTTTATCCCAGTCTCAGAAGTAATTTCGTATTTTCTTAGCAGTTTGTTTTGAAGAGTGGAAGTTAAATGTTTATGAAATCTAAATTTTATCTTATCATCCTTTGCTATACTGGACCAAGGATTTTTTTTTTTTCTCTTCTCTTCTAGAGACTTTATAATTTGATCTCTTACTTCACTGCCATAGTTCATTTTGAGTTAGTTTTTGTCAAAGAGCTATGGGATGCACTTCACTCTTTTAGATAGAAATAATTTTTCAGAACATTTTCTCTTCCTTTTTTTGATAAAGATTATCCTTTTCTCTTTTTTCACTTTTTGTAAAGACCTCACATTACTTGTTTTGGAAAATAAATTGACCATGTATGCCTCATTTGGATTCTATAATCTGTTCCCATTGATCCATTTGAGTCTCCTATATGCTAAAATCACATTGGAGATTACTTTAAAAATATGATATACTCCCTAGATAGTCATATTACTGCAGTAGTGCTTTCTTCTTAAAGCAAACCAAAACTAAAAAAGAAAGAAAGGAAGAAACAACTTATATTTTCAGTAAAGATCTGCCGTGCTTATTTGGAAGTGTCTACATAAACTAGGGACTTTTTCCCTTAAATGTGTATGGGGGAAATGAACTATCATTTAGCACATTTTAATAACTGAAAATACACAGTTAAGTGATAACAAGTGTTTGGTTCATTTGTATTTTTATCTAGTTATAAAATGTAAAAATATAAATATAATGAGTGTAGTGGTTCATTGTGAAAGATTTATATTAAATATAAAGATCATTTTGATTTTACAGGCTCTTCAGAATTTAAGTCATACTTCTTAAAAATAATCTGTCATAAAAGTCTTTAAAATATATGAAGGCTATTTATTTTTTCTTACCAAGGAAATATGATGTCACAGCATCATTAACAGTGAATTTTAGTAGTCTCAGATATTCCACTAAAATTCTACATGTTTCCTAAATGTCACATCTCCTTTTTATATAAGTACAAAATTAAAGACTTGCTTCAGTGACTTCTGTATTTATTTGTCTTACAAAAAGTCATAATTAATAGAAAGAGTAAAGGGAAAATGACATACAATCTTGTTTGCTATGAATTATATTATATTGGGATTCAAAAACCTTGGATTCTGGCCTTGTTTTCCCAATTTCTAGCTAATCATTTTTAATGTATGAATTCCAGAGCCTTAGTTTTCTCACTAGTAAATGATAAAAATTGGACCCAGTATAATATCTTAATAATTTGTTTTTTCAAATAATGATTAGTACTCCAGTTTCAGCTCAGCTTTGTAGAGAGTTGAAAAGGCAGTAATTCTCACATTTATGAAAGTGAAAGAACTGAAAAGTAATTATTTTTGAATCCATAAGATACTGAGATTAGAGGATAAACTGCTAACCTGAAAGCTAAAGAGAGCTCTGCATGGAGAGACAGAACCCAAATATGTGTCTGTTTGACACTATCTATGGCCGTCTAAGCCAGGACAGAGATAGAGTTAGACGTCCGTATGTTGCTAAAGGCCAGAGGGAACCCACAGACGGAGGAGAATAGACTTCATTTTTGTAAGCTTTTCCTCCAGGGATACTACCAGCTCAAAGGACTATTCAGGAAAACCACAAGAAAGCTTGCCTCATGGAGCTACCTAGGGAATGAGAATAGCAGCCACTATCAAATTTGTTCAGGAAGCCATCTCCCAAACTTCCCTATGGAACAAAATAAACTTCAGGGTGATAAACAACAAAATTGTAGAGTGAGGGCACTGGTGGTAACCAACTGCAGCTGGGAATTGAAGAACAGGGGTTAAAAAACAAAACAAAACAAAACTCAAAAGCTAGGGGAGGGGATGGCATACATATCAGAGCCTATATATATCTGGAGGAGAGGCAGGAACATTTCTAAAGGCTGTATCCCTGAGCCCCACATTCAGAACATTAGAGAACTGTCCTCTTCTCTCCCTCTATCCTGAAAGGGACAACTACCACTACAAGTGTTGGGAACACATAGTATTATAATGCAGCTCGAATAGTGGTAAGAGATTCTCTGAGAAGCAGCACAAAGAGAAGAACCGGTTAGAACACAACACTCAAAATCTAGTACATTGCAAAGCATGATGAACTTTTGTCTGGTGAAACACATTACACAAGAAAAAACCTAAAGCCTGAAAGGAAGGCATTCTCTCCATCCCCCTCTTCCCCCCTCTCTCTGAAGAGGCAAAACAATGATCAGAGCCATAGTTAGATGTGATAAACATTTTAGACCTCTCAGAAAGGCATTTTGAAATAACTATGATTAGTATGTTAAAGGTTCTAATGGGAATAGGTAGGCAATATGAAAGCTAAGATTGGTGGTTTTAGCAGAGAAATGGAAAATGTAAGAAATAATTAAATCGAGACAAAATTTTAAAAAACACATAAACAAAGATTAAGAATATGTTAGATGGGCTCATCAGTAGACTTTGAATAGACTAGGAAAACAGCCTAGGAAAGATTTGGACAGTTTAAGACAGGTCAATAGAACTTCCAAAGAGAGGAGAAAAACCAAATTTAAAGGGGAAAAAGTNTGATAAACATTTTAGACCTCTCAGAAAGGCATTTTGAAATAACTATGATTAGTAAGTTAAAGGTTCTAATGGGAATAGGTAGGCAATATGAAAGCTAAGATTGGTGGTTTTAGCAGAGAAATGGAAAATGTAAGAAATAATTAAATCGAGACGAAATTTTAAAAAACACATAAACAAAGATTAAGAATATGTTAGATGGTCTCATCAGTAGACTTTGAATAGACTAGGAAAACAGCCTAGGAAAGATTTGGACAGTTTGAAGACAGGTCAATAGAACTTCCAAAGAGAGGAGAAAAACCAAATTTAAAGGGGAAAAAGTGGGAAAAAAGCTAGTCCAGGAGATCTGTGACTTGAGGAACAATATTATTGTCATACAATCTAATGTAAATCTAGCTGAAACCTCAGGAGAAGGAGAAGAAAGATGCAATTAGGATGAAAATATACTTCATGGAGTAATTGTTAGTGAAAGTGAAAGTTGCTCAGTCACGTCAGACTCTTTGCGACCCCTTGGACTGTATAGTCCATTCTCCAGGCCAAAATACTGGAGTGGGTAGCCTTTTCCTTCTTCGGGGGATCTTCCCAACCCAGGGATTGAAGCCAGGTCTCCCACAANGATCTGTGACTTGAGGAACAATATTATTGTCATACAATCTAATGTAAATCTAGCTGAAACCTCAGGAGAAGAAGGAGAAGAAAGATGCAATTAGGATGAAAATATACTTCATGGAGTAATCGTTAGTGAAAGTGAAAGTTGCTCAGTCATGTCAGACTCTTTGCTACCTCTTGGACTGTATAGTCCATTCTCCAGGCCAAAATACTGGAGTGGGTAGCCTTTTCCTTCTTCGGGGGATCTTCCCAACCCAGGGATTGAAGCCAGGTCTCCCACAATGCAGACAGATTCTTTACCAGCTGAGCCACCAGAGAAGCCCAAATTAGTGATATATATCAATCAAAATACCCAGTATTCTCAGAGATCAGGATGTATTTAGCAGTTCACACTAAACAAACAGCAAAAACCAATGTATATTACATTCAAACTGCAAATATGACCAACAGAAAAAATTAAAGGCAAGTAGATAAAAGGGACATACTGATTAAAGAGAAGCAAATTAAGAATATAACAGACCTCTCACCTAAGAGCATCAGGAAAAAATATAATGGAATGATACTTTTAATGTGCTGAAATAAAAACTCATTTATTTTTGGCAAGAGTATAAAAGACTCGCATTTTCAGTTAGTCTGGCAACTTCCTTTTCTGTGTTTTATATGTTGTTCAGTCGCTCAGTTGTGTCTGACTCTGCGGCCCTACAGACTGCAACGTGCCTGGCTTCTCTGTCCTACACTATTTTCTGAAGTTTGCTCAGATTCATGTCCATTGAGTATGTGATGCTATCTAACCATCTCATTCTCTGCTGCCCCCTTCTCCTTTTGCCTTCAATTTTTCCAAACATCAGGATCTTTTCCAATGAGTCAGCTCTTCACATCCGGTGGCCAAAGTATCAGGTTTCAGCTTCAGTCTCAGTCCTTCCAATGAATATTCAGGGTTGATTTCCTTTAGCACTGAGTGATTTAATTTTAAAAAGTTCTGTTTGGATCGAACCTAGACCGGCAATATCCGTTTCCCTTATGATATCATACATGTTACAATGCCATATTCCCAAATCCTTCCACCCTCTCCCTCTCCCACAGAGTCCAAAAGGCTGTTCTATACATCTATGAAGGCTTGGGACTGATAGGCGGGGATGATCCGGAGGGATGGTATGGGGAGGGAGGGGGAAGGGGGGGGTCTGGATTGGGAACTCAGGTACACTTATGGCTGATTTATGTCAATGTATGGCAAAATGAGTACAGTATTGTAAAGCAAAATAAACTAAAAAATAAAAATTAAAAAAAGGCAAAATGTACATTCATATTTTCATATCCCCATATTAAAAAAAAAAGTTCTGTTTGGGAATAATAAATTTTTATAAGAAGATACAAAGATAAAGGATAGTCTGGGAAGTTCTGTGTGTGTCTTTCACCGTTACCCTAAGTGGCTATGTCTTACCTGCCTGTAGTATCATATCCAAACCAGGAAATTAACATTGGTGTAAGATGTGTACAAGTGTCTATGTAACTTTATAATGTGTAGAACCATGTAACTATCACCCAGAACCATGATAGAAAACTATTTCATCCACAAGGATTTCACAACTTTCTCTCCAATAACCCTAACCCTTGAAAACCATTTTGTTCTCAATTTCCATATTTGTGTCACTCGGCTCTATATTTTTGTGATGCAAGATAGTTTTTCACTCAACATAATGGGCTTCAGATAAATCCAAATTATTGCATGTATAAATAATTCGTTCTTTTTTTTTTATTACTGTTTACTATTTCATGGTATGGATTTGGGCTTCCCAAGTGGTGCTAGTTGTAAAGAAGCCACCAATCCAGGAGACATGAGAGATGTGGGTTTGATACCTGGGTCGGGAAGATGCCCTGGAGGAGGGCATGGCAACCCATTGCAGTATTGTTGCTTGGAGAATCCCATGGACAGAGGAGCCTGGCAGTGTATGGTCCGTAGAGTCATAAAGAGTCAGACACAACCGAAGCGAATTAGCATGCATGTACATACCATATAGATTTACCCATTTGTTAAGCCATACATACACTATAGAGCATTTGGGTTATTTACATTTGACTATGATGAATAATGGAGAAGGCAATGGCAGCCTGCTCCAGTACTCTTGCCTGGAAAATCCCATGGATGGAGGAGCCTGGTAGGCTGCAGTCCATGGGGNCACAACTTTCTCTCCAATAACCCTAACCCTTGAAAACCATTTTGTTCTCAATTTCCATATTTGTGTCACTTGGCTCTATATTTTTGTGATGCAAGATATTTTTTCACTCAACATAATGGGCTTGAGATAAATCCAAATTATTGCATGTACAAATAATTTTTTCTTTTTTTATTACTGTTTACTATTTCATGGTATGGATTTGAGATTCCCAGGTGGTGCTAGTTGTAAAGAACCCGCCAATCCAGGAGACATGAGAGATGTGGGTTTGATACCTGGGCCGGGAAGATGCCCTGGAGGAGGGCATGGCAACCCATTGCAGTATTCTTGCCTGGAGAATCTCATGGACAGAGGAGCCTGGCAGGGTACGGTCCGTAGAGTCATAAAGAGTCAGACACAACTGAAGCGAATTAGCATGCATGTACATACCATATAGATTTACCTGTTTGTTAAGCCATACATACATTGTAGAGCATTTGGGTTATTTACATTTGACTATGATGAATAATGGAGAAGGCAATGGCAGCCCGCACCAGTACTCTTGCCTGGAAAATCCCATGGATGAAGGACCCTGGTAGGCTGCAGTTCATTGGGTGGCGAAGAGTCGGACACGACTGAGTGACTTCACTTTCACTTTTCACTTTCGTTGCATTGGAGAAGGAAATGGCAACCCACTCCAGTGTTCTTGCCTGGAGAATCCCAGGGACGGGGGAGCCTGGTGGGCTGCCATCTATGGGGTCGCACAGAGTCGGACACGACTGAAGCGACTTAGCAGCAGCAGCAGCATGGTGAATAAAGCTACTATGAAACATCACATACAGCTTTTTGTGTGGACACAAGCTTTTATATCTCTAGGATGAATGCCCAGAAGCGTGATTGCTGAGTAATATTGTAAACTTTTAATGTGCAGGTTTTCATTCAGAGGGGTTCTACCATTTTCCATTCCCAGCAGCCATAAATGAGGACAAAAAATTGGAAAGACACTAAAGACTGAATGTATATAAACCATTAACAAATTGATCAGAAAAAAGAAAACAACTGCAGAGTGTAAAACATATAAATGGCAAGTCAGGAAAGGAAAAAAAAATACAAATGGCAGTTAAACATGTGAAAAGATGGTCAGCTTACCAATAATCAAGGAATTAATTACAAGTTTATATACAGTAAAACATTACTTCAATATCAAATTGGAAAGGAATTTAATATTCTCACAATAGCAAATGTTGGTGAACAGGCAGACTGTTGAAACTTTTCATATATTTTTTTTGTGTGTGCAGAATTGTCTTTGGCCATTGCCACTTTGAGGAATAGTTTGGTACTGTTTGATGAAGTCAAAGATGCAGTTTAGCATAACTCAGTGAAAGCATCCCTAGACATGCATGTATCCTAGAGAAACTCTTATATATATACATAAGGATTTATTTAGTGCATAAAGATTTAGTAGATGCTGTTAATGCCTGACCCATGTCCTTTTGCCTGCCTGANGCCATTGCCACTTTGAGGAATAGTTTGGTACTATTTGATGAAGTCAAAGATGCAGTTTAGCATAACTCAGTGAAAGCATCCCTAGATATGCATGTATCCTAGAGAAACTCTTATATATATACATAAAGATTTATTTAGTGCATAAAGATTTAGTAGATGCTGTTAATGCCTGACCCATGTCCTTTTGCCTGCCTGAGTTCACCTACTGCTTCTGTAAACAGCTCCTGACCTGCTGTCAGACCCTGACTTGTATGTCTGGGTCTACCTTCTCTGGTTGAACCCCCTTTCTCTGGGAACAAATGGGACCTAAATGATGGATGTGGGAGCAATTAGGAAATGCCTGTGTGAATGTTGCTGAGGGCAGCTGTCAATGTAGGGAGTGGAGAGGCAGGAGCTAAAGGCTTCAGCCTCCTTGTATGCCGGTAGAGTAATTTTGAGGCATGGTCCACACAATCCCCAGTGGAATCACATCCCATTTGCTCCCGGTGGTATTCTTCTTGTTAAAGCATACTTTATTGCCCATTTTCTCTTTCCTGTTTTCCCTTTTTGATTTCCTCATTTGTGGTGCCTGGGATATCCTCTGAAATAAATTGTCTGTATCCAAAATTCTTGGCTCAGTTGGCTTGGAGAGAGAGTCATTCAAACTAAAGTGAGGTAAGAGTGTTTATGCAGTATGGTTTATAATAATGAAAAATTAGAAAAAAAATGAGGNCATTTGTGGTGCCTGGGATATCCTCTGAAATAAATTGTCTGTATCCAAAATTCTTGGCTCAGTTGGCTTGGAGAGGGAGTCATTCAAACTAAAGTGAGGTAAGAGTGTTTATGCAGTATGGTTTATAATAATGAAAAATTAGAAAAAAAATGAGGCTATTTTGTTCTGTCATTTCATACTATGGTAGCAAAATAAATGAAGAATTTATTTTTCCTTCTAGAAGAATTAAGAGTTTGCATCAGTGTAATTGTTCCTGAATTGGAAACATTAATTCTTAAATTAAATTTATAATGTCACCTTATATGGAGTCAATACAAGGAGTGCCACAATTTGGTATAACTGTAGAGCTCACGTTCAAGTGAACTACCAAGTAATGTGATTAAATGTGTACTTGGAAATAAATATGGTTATCAAGTTCTGATGAATGACCATGGGGATGNTTTATAATGTCACCTTATATGGAGTCAATACAAGGAGTGCCACAATTTGGTATAACTGTAGAGCTCACGTTCAAGTGAACTACCAAGTAATGTGATTAAATGTGTACTTGGAAATAAATATGGTTATCAAGTTCTGATGAATGACCATGGGGATGTTCATTCTCAAACAATTTCAACAAATCAAAAAGAAAGCAAACTTTGTATTTTCTTTGCAAAATCAACAATTCAATTTTATTCTACCTTATACTTGTCTGCTCAGGCTGCATAATAAAATATTAAAGATTGGGAATCTTATTAAGCAACAGAGGTTTATTTTATCCCGGTTGTGGTGACTAGAAGTCCAAGATCAAGGTTCCAGCTGAGTTATCCTTTGGTGAGCGTCCTCCCTTGTGGTTTCAGACAGCTGCCTTTTGCTTTGTGTTTACCTGGTCTCTTTGTGCATGCTCTGAGAGGGAAAAAGAGCAAGAGGGTGGTGATAGGAGCTCTACTGACTCTTCTTACAAGGACAGTAATGCTATCAGATCGCAGTTCTACCCTTATCAGGGCTTCCCTTGTGGCTCAGATGGTAAAGCCTCTGCCTGAATGCAGGAGACCCTGATTTGATCCCTGAGTTGGAAAGATCCCCTGAAGAAGAGAATGGCAACACCTACTCCAGTGGTCTTGCCTGGAGAACTCCATGGACAGAGGAACCTTGTGGGCTATAGTTCGCAGGGTCTCAAAGAGGCATACGCAACTGAGTGACTAACACTTCCATCCTTATGATCCCCTTTAATCTTAATTACTTCCCTAGAGGTTCCATCCTTGGTCACAANTGACTAGAAGTCCAAGATCAAGGTTCCAGCTGAGTTATCCTTTGGTGAGCGTCCTCCCTTGTGGTTTCAGTCAGCTGCCTTTTGTTTTGTGTTTACCTGGTCTCTTTGTGCATGCTCTGAGAGGGAAAAAGAGCAAGAGGGTGGTGATAGGACCTCTACTGACTCTTCTTACAAGGACAGTAATGCTGTCAGATCACAGTTCTACCCTTATCAGGGCTTCCCTTGTGGCTCAGATGGTAAAGCCTCTGCCTGCAATGCAGGAGACCCTGATTTGATCCCTGAGTTGGAAAGATCTCCTGAAGAAGAGAATGGCAACACCTACTCCAGTGGTCTTGCCTGGAGAACTCCATGGACAGAGGAATCTTGTGGGCTATAGTTCGCAGGGTCTCAAAGAGGCATACACAACTGACTGATTAACACTTCCATCCTTATGATCCCCTTTAATCTTAATTACTTCCCTAGAGGTTCCATCCTTGGTCACAATGGGGGTTGGGGCTTCAACANTCCTGAAGAAGAGAATGGCAACACCTACTCCAGTGGTCTTGCCTGGAGAACTCCATGGACAGAGGAACCTTGTGGGCTATAGTTCGCAGGGTCTCAAAGAGGCATACGCAACTGAGTGACTAACACTTCCATCCTTATGATCCCCTTTAATCTTAATTACTTCCCTAGAGGTTCCATCCTTGGTCACAATGGGGGTTGGGGCTTCAACATACAAATTTTAGGGGATACAGACATTTAGTCAATAATATATGTTCTATTCTTAGCATTTCTTAAAATAAGTTATAATGAAATGGTCTCTCATTAATTACTGAGAGGCTTTTGAGATTATACACAAATAAATGTTTTCAATGTTGATTTTTGGTTTCTAAGAACTTATTACAAACTATAATCATATAGAATATAAGGTTTGGGATAAAACTTTGAAATTATCCACAGTAAATACCCAACATAATTTACTTCTATGTGTTCTTGCCAAAACCATACTCTTAGACACAGGAAGCAATGCATTATGTTTACTTGAATATTTTTAAAAAGTCTTCTTAATATTGGCCTGTAATAAGTATTCTTATTCACACATTAGACCTAGATCTGCCGTCTGGAAAATGCTAAACATAAATGTTCTCTGCTTTCACATTTCATATAATTCATTTTCATGGTAACCTACCCTAGAACAAATCAGGTGTTCAAACAGAATACTGTGATGTGTATATTGGCTGTTGATTAATATGTATTTTTTCTATGATTTTCTCATAAAGAGAGTTAACATAGTATAGACACTTTTTCTCATTTTGTGTCATATCAGACATACTGCTGTTTCAAAATGAAAGTTATGTTGTGGTGGTGGTTCTTTTGCTAAAAGAAAGAAAGGGAGGAAAAGAAAAATCAATTACATGATTATATTCTCCACTTCTCTCTTTTGGTATATACTGCTGCTGCTATCATTGAATAGTTGACATAGAATTAAGTCTGGAGAAAAATTTATATCGTATGTACATGCTAAGTTGCCTTAATTGTATCTTTGTGACCCCATGGACTATGGCCCATCAGGCTTCTCTGTCCACGGGATTCTCCCAGCAAGAATACTGGAGTGGGTTGCATGCCTTCCTCCAGGGTATTTTCCCGACTCAAAGATCTAACCTACGTCTCTTGCATTGGCAGGCAGGTTTTTTTTTTTACCACTAGCACTACCTGGGAAGCCCATTGGTAAAGAAAAACTCAATGACTGTCTCATTGAAGAGCTGTACATGAGGTATCATTATTGTTGCTATTGCTTTCAGGGATTGGATTCCTGTTGTATTCAAATGTAATTCTTCTAGATATTTTTGTAATATGATCATCTCTGACTTTCTGAGACACTTCCTCTTCCTTAGGGGCACAAAGACTGGAAACTATAAGTCCTTACCATCCTTGCCACTGGGGTTTGATTATACTAAGCTGATGAGAGGGTATCTCATGAGATTGTGTAGGATTAGAAGCCAGTGTTCTCATGTGATAGTGGAGGGTAAATGGGCAGATTTTGGCAGACGCAGATGTGGGTTTTTTCCCCAGAGATCATGGGTTATCTTGTTGATGGTCACTCTCGGAGGGATGGTAGGCAACTGAAATCATGAGTGACTTCCTAAGATTCCTTTACTCAAAAATTCACTGAAATCAGCCCTTTTGACCTTCATTCCTCTCCTGCCAATAATTGTACTGGCCTCTAATTCTATATATTAAACCCTTTTAGATATGAAATATTTGCAATGCTTTTGATTTTGATAACCAAATCCTGAATATTGGGTAGTGTACATTTGGCATTCTTTGATGCTGATAGGAAATTCTTTTTGTTTTATGGTTAGATGTGAGGAAAATCCTAGACTCTTTTAAAATTGATTTTATTAGATTAATCATGTGTTTCCATCATACCTTCATTTTGAGAGATTAAAAAACTTGATGCTAATGGTTTTCACATTTTAAAATATCAAAAACTGAGAAAATATGTAATAAAATAAAATTAGTATCAGAACATTATGACAAAGACTCTCTCCTTGACCAGACTATTGACTGGCTCCTTGAACCTGGCTCCCTGAGGCATGTCCTCAAGATTCTTGCTTAAATGCAAGAATCCTGTTAAGTGAGAATTCACCACTCTGGATATCTGAAGATCAAGTTCTTCATCTTCCACTACTCACAAGGGTTAGGTGGTAACTCTGGTCTGATTTAGTAAGAATTGTGTTGAATCTGCTAAGCCAGAATCACCACTTACCTCTGAGGTTTCCATCCACTGACCCCCTCAAACTGCCCCTTTGATATAAATCTCAACTTGTCCATGTTTTTGGAAATGAGATCAATATATACTAAGGTTCTCTTTTCCTCTATTGTAATAATTCCTTTGAAAATCTATTTGTTTCTGCTTCATCTACAATCTGGCTCTGATTTTTCTTCTTTACTTTTATATTGTTCTATTTCTTGTTAAGATTTATTTATATTATATATGTTGTAAATGAAATTTATCCAAAATTGGAATAAAAAACATTGAAAAATGTGAGATAAAGTATCAACCCAATCTTCTTAATCTTAGCAAAAGAGATATTAAAATAGACTGTACTATGGAAGACTCTTTGAGGCTTTCAAGTAAAATAACCAATGTCAAGTTATATTGCATTGCTTCAGGAACTACAGAGGTTAGCTATCACATGCAAAACTAGAAAAAAAAATCTCAATCTAGTGAACAGGCTTGCAGTTAAGATTATTTCTTAGTTGGAGGGCATATATGAAATAAATGACAGCAAAGAAACCAGATCTTGGTAAAATAACATTAAAAAGCTTAAAGTTTTTTTTTTTTAAACTATGTCATTGAGAAGAAATAAGCTTATTTCGAGGTTTCACTTTATTAGAGTTGTTAACATTGCTGATTGCACCTAAATTATGGCAAGGGTTAGTTAGAAACCCGAAGCTCTGAAGGAAGTAGCTTAACTCTTTTTCCAGAATTTACTAACCACAAGTCCTAGAAAACTCCCAAGGGCAAATTTCATATTTCTGGCCTCGTTTAAGACTGAAATCATTTTTGGGAGAAATTCTGAGGAGCTTAGAGAAAGCATCCAAAATTTCAATTGCTTCTCTGAAACCTTGGAATCCTGCCTGTTAATAATCTCCATGCTCTTTGCTTAGAATTTACACACAGAATCAACTGACAGGAAACTGCCTATCACCCCCGACCCCCACCGAAAGACTGTGCCAAAGCACTCATCAGAAACCACAATGACAAAAATAGATCCATTGACAATTATACAGTGACTAAGAAGTGGATGTTGGGATTGAAGCTTTCTCACTCTTTTTTTTCTTGTTTTGATAATGGTGTTAAAAAGAAAGAGAAAGCTATGTAATAGCATCTGGCCAAACAGCTTGTTCACTAAGTCTAGCCCTGTGTAATTTAAAATATTTGAGTTCTTATAACATCCTTGAAAAGCATGGCATTCAATCCAAACACCACAGACATACAGTATAGAACATCTCACTCCAGTCATGCTGCTGGGTATAGTTTGCAGCAAAAGCAACAATAAGAAAAGAAAATTCTCTTTGTACAGCTGAATGGCTGCACTAGAATTTTCAGTGTTCAGATGTAATTAGAAAACAGCTGTGAAGGAAAATCAATTGTTCCTGGTAGTCAATGGCTAATTTTCCACAATCAGAATAAAGAATGCAATATGACATGTTTGTAATGAGCAAGTAATTGTTTCTCTTTCGTTTATTGTTTTAACATTTTCCCCTTTATTTGTGAGAGCTGTCATTTGCTTGCTTCAGGACAGCTTCTCCAGTGTCTGCTTCTGCCATCCATATTTAAAAACTCTCAACTGCCAAGCAGGCTACATAGTCCAGCTCAATTTATTCAAGATTGCCTTACTTATGATGATGATTTGTAGACTAGCAAGGAAATGTTGTCCTTGCTTTTATGAATTTACAATAAAGCTTCCATAAATGGAATGGTTATTAAACACTAGCATTTATTCATGGGATTTAACTTTGATTCTTTCCTCAAAGGTCTCATGTGTCAAAGAGGCAGTTCCAAGAATTCATTGATCTGCTGGTCCAAATGCCTCTGGATTGCAAAATAAAACTAAACTAGAACAACCACAGGGCCCTTAAAAAAAAAAAACATATATATATATGTTTTTATATATATATATATATATATATATATATCCTTCTTTTATCATTAGCATAGACAGGAAAGGGTTGGTTTCTTCAACAGATGGATGGAAAACTAAACCTCTCTGGTGCCCAACTGGAATGTAGATGGATGGGAAATGAACTTAAATGCTACAATAGGCCAATGACAGTAAACTGTTTTATCATGCAAAAGAGTCTGGTTGAGAAATACCAGGAGGAATAACACTCCTCTGCTGTTTCCAGCTGATAAAAAAAGAAAAAAAGTACTTACATTATTTGGTGAAGTTAACCTATTACTTATTTTTTTTTGTAGAACATTCTTTGAAAGCTAATGTAGTGACAGTGGAAGAAAGTAAAATGAATAGTAAATAAGAATTGAGTCTCAGTTGCTGTGTAATCTTGGGACCATGCCTTAATTTTAGTTTCCCTTACATTTCTTTTTAAGAGAAAGATGATAATACATAAGTGAATATGAGGTCTTTCTCTTCCTAATAATTATGATACAAAATATACTAATACAGTAATTAATATTTGCAAAAATCTAAAGTTCTAGAGGAAAATGATTCCTCAGCTTTTCAAAACTGCATGATTAGCAACCAATAGCCAGTAGTGATAACTGATTTCATAATGTCTATTTATGCTTATGATTGACACATAGGGTTGAAATTATAGTTAAATTTTTCATAGCTTTTTAATCTTCAGAGAGCCTGCTCCAGATTCTGTGTGGTGTTTGTTACATACTATTTTCTGGGCCCCCCAAAAGATATTATGGGCCAAAGTAACAAATTATAAGAAAAGGAACTCTGTATTTTTATGAAGCAGTCTAAATTATTGACTGGGAACTACAATTTGAAAATGGCTTGCAAAATTAATATGCTGTGGATAATAAATATTATATGTTTTCAAATGATTAAGGTGTTGTATGATTTTTAAATGAAATTTTAGAAGGCACTCTCCTGTATGATTATCTGTCCACCTTTTATACAATGCTTCATGGTTTGGGGTACAATATGGGTAATTAAAACACAGACACATCCAAAAGATGGTTGATTGATTTTGTTTTGTTTTTAAGAATAGAATTTCACACATACAGTTTTATAGTTTTAGACTTTGTGCAAGAAAGCCAATGGAAGTTAGATAGAAAAATGAAATAGAAGAAAGATGACACTTGTCTTCCCAGGACTGTAGGGGGAGGTGATGTAATTGAAAGCTACTTAGGTGGTATAATTATATATACATTCTAGGAAAACAGACAACCAATATAAGTGAAAGAGAAAGACAACAGACAAAAGTGCGACAACTTCTCTACATTTTCCAGGATGGTAGCTACTAAATTATCATATAGTATGTATTAATACATATCACATACTTTCTCCATGTTACCAGAAGCCTGTCACCCACCACCCTGGTCATATATCTGATAAAAATATCTTTTCATCCGGTCACAAACGCAGGCATCTGACAGAGGGTGTGTCAATTATAGTTTATCTATTAGAAATTTTGAAAATTATGGAGTAACATCCAGAGAGTGAAGGCTGTTATAATTAAGTTGGAGTTAACATATGACAACCTTAAGGTTTCGTAACATCAAACTCCTGCTGCTGAAATTCCCAAATCTTCCCCTTTCCTTGCTCTTCTATGGAACTGTTTCTTCAGCTTTTTCTCATTTCATGATTAACTGAACAACTTGTCTAGGAAGTTCCTATCACTCAGCTATTTCCCTGATTTTATTTAGTTGGTTTGTGGTACATGACACTCAAATACATTAAAGCAATCAATCAATAAATTAAAATAATACAAAAGTTAGTACCTGAGAGTAGGTCACAGGTAACTGTTCTTGAGTAATAAATGTGGTTTTGGAATTCCTCAGACCGAAGGAGGGCAATAAGGAAAGTAATACCTCCTGGATTGTAATGCAGTAGTCATATCTGGCAATGGTAAAATACCTAATCAGATCTTGATTCCTAATCCTCTGAGAATATCCTCCCACTGACAGAAGCTCTGTGGAAAAGTAAGTGCTTGCATAGGCTAGTTTTTATAGGATATAAGCAATGACAATGCTCAAAATTCTTCAAGCAAGGTTTCAACAGTACATAAACTGAGATCTTTCTGATATTCAAACTGGATTTAGAAAAGGCAGAAGAATTTACTGTATGGCTCAGGAAACTCAAACAGGGGATCTATATCAACCTAGAGGGGTGGGAAGGGAGGGAGATGGGAGGGAAGTTCAAGAGGGTGGGTATATATGTATACCGATGGCTGATTCATGTTGAGGTTTGACAGAAAACAGCAAAATTCTGTAAAGCAATTNCAAACAGGGGATCTATATCAACCTAGAGGGGTGGGAAGGGAGGGAGATGGGAGGGAAGTTCAAGAGGGTGGGTATATATGTATACCGATGGCTGATTCATGTTGAGGTTTGACAGAAAACAGCAAAATTCTGTAAAGCAATTATCCTTCAATAAAAAATTAATTAATTTAAAAAAAAGAAAAAAGAAAAGGCAGAGGAACCAGAAATCAAATTGCCAACATCCGTTGGGTCATCGAAAAAGCAAGAGAGTTCCAGAAAAAAAAGTCTACTGCTTTATCAATTATGCCAAAGCCTTTGGCTGTGTGGACCACAGCAAACTGGAAAATTCTTAAAGAGATGGGAGTAACAGACCACCTTACCTGCCTGTTGAGAAATCTGTATGCAGGTCAAGAAGCAACAGTTAGAACCAGACACGGAACAATTGAATGGTTCCAAATTGGGAAAGGAGTACATAAAGTACTTCTACCCTGCTTATTTAATTACATGCAGAGTACATCAGGTGAAATGCCAGATTGGATGAAGCACAAGCTGGAATCAAGATTGCCATGAGAAACATCAATAACCTCAGAAATGCAGATGACTCCACCCTGTGGCAGAAAGTGAAGAAGAACTAAAGAGCTTATTGATGAAAGTGAGAGAGGAGAGTGAAAAAGTTGGCTTAAAATTCAACATTCAAAAAACTAAGATCATGGCATCTAATTCCATCAATTCATGGCAAACAGATCGGGAAACAATGGAAACAGTGAGAGACTTTATTTTGGGGGGCTCCAAATCACTGCAGATGGTGACTGAAGACATGAAATTAAAAGATGCTTGCTCCCTGGAAGAAAAGCTATAACCACCTAGACAACATATTATAAAGCAGAGACATTGCTGACAAAGGTCCGTCAAGTCAAAGCTATGGTTTTTCCAGTAGTCATGTATGGATGTGCGAGTTGGGTTATAAAGAAAGCTGAGCCCTGAAGAATGGATGCTTTTGAACTGTGATGTTGGAGAAAACTCTTGAGAGTCCCTTGGACTGCAAGGAGATCAAACCATCCAATCCTAAAGGAAATCAATCCTGAAAATTCATTAGAAGGACTGATGTTAAAGCTGAACCTCTGATGCTTTGGCCAACTGATGCAAAGAACTGATTCATTTGAAAAGACCCTGATGCTGGGAAGACTGACAGTAGGAGAAGGGGATGACAGAGGATGAGATGGTTGGATGGCATCACGGACTAGATGGACATGAGTTTGAGCAAGGTCCGGGAGTTGGTGATGGACAGGGAGGTCTGGTATGCTACAGTCCATGGAGTCACAAGGAGTTGGACATGACTGAGTGGCTGAATTGAGCTGAAGAAATGGCAAACCTGTGGGAAGGGCTAGTTGCTTCAGACACAATGAAATATTTAAGATAAAGTATAAGAATCCCAAATTCTTCCTTCAAATAATGATATGAAACTTAAGTTGGACTCTAAGCAGGGCAAAACCTCCCCCAAATGAAACTAAAACAAAGCAAAAGCTGACCGTTTTGCCAATAAGAGTAAGAAGAGGGATAAAATCCACATTCAGAGATTGATTCTAAATGTTCCTGAAATTTTTCAGAATTAGACTAGTACATAATTCAGTCAAGTTTGTTATATAAAAGCTTGGGTGTTGGTTATAATACACTGAGTCTGCTATTTTTGGAATATCTTAGAATATGCAAACAATTTGGAGAGACTCTCCCTAACCTCTGAATATCTTTCTTCTCCATCTGAAGAAGTTTCTATTTTATATTCTTTGGTAACCGAAGATGTGATTTTATGCTGGAAGGGGATAATTATTCTCTGAAATTCCATATTCAGGGCCACATCTCTCTTTGAAGCTCCTTGCTGGATTAATAAAATCTATTTTCAACAAGGTCATAAAAATAGCATATGTAACTGACTTGGAAAGAAGAATTACATATATAAGTAATTACAGAAATTTGATATAGAATGTCATCAAAAACCTTATGGGAATTTTCTCAGTAAGGGTGAATATAATTTTCAAACAGGTTGGATTTTTTTTCTACATATGTATTCAGCAGATAATTATCTATTATTTGTTTGGGAAACCATGTGGCTAAAACAAACTTGAAATGCATATTGATATATACTTTGTTCCCATTTTAAAATTTAAACTCTCCATGTAATATAGAAAATGCAAAGTAATGACAATGAGAAATAAGGATGTTGAATTAATTATACCTTCTACATAACTCACCTGGACTATATCCAATTTCTGTATCCATAGTTATATATTCTGTTCTCTTTTCTATTACATAAGTTAAAATGTTTCTGATCACATCTAAGGCTAAAATCTCTACCAGTACTCTGGATTTCCTCTAAGAATATACTCAAGATTGTTCCTGCAATTAATCTTTCTCACTCCATCATCAAGTTCTCCTGTCTACTAAATACCTCTTTTGTAGTCTATAAACTTTTACAATCTTAAAAAATCAAAAATAGCCCCATTATATATCCCTCCCCCACATTCAACCCTGATTCTTAGCTTTTATATGTTAAAATTGTTTTACTCATTTTCTCAACTTCCTCTTGTCCCACTTTTTCTAGTGCTGTCTACAATTCAGATTTTATTTTCACAACTCAGTATGAACCACACTTGTTAAAATCACTGGTGATATCTGAATTGCCAAATTTGAAACTCAGTTCTTAATAATCCATACTAGAGACTTAAAATACAGGATACAGGAGATAAGCTCACCCCTTCTTGAAATGCTTTGTTCATGTGATATGTCTGACATCACTTTTTCTTGATTTATCATTCCTTCTAAACCTTCTTTGCTGCTTTTTCTTTATCTTATTGAATATAAATTTAGGAAAGCCTAAGCTCAATTCTTGGCCATTTTCTCTCTCTCCTTTTGTCTTCTAGCTGATTTTGTCCAGTCCCAAGATTTTACTGTCATACAAAAAGTGATGTCTTCAAAATTTATACCTCAATTACCAATTTTCCCCCTGAAATTCAGCTTCTTATAGTCAAATAATGCTTACTTAGATGTCTAATAGTCTAATAGTTAATGTTACCATATCTAAAATTAAACTTTCTTTTCCTAAGTCTCTGTCTTCTGAAGAGTTAAAAGTTCTCATTGTTTTACAGTCTTTCCCTGGTGGCTTAGACGGTAAAGTGTCCGCCTACAATGCGGGAGATCTGGGTTCAATCCCTGGGTCAGGAAGATCTCCTTGAGAAGGAAATGGCAACCCACCTCAGTACTCTTGCCTGGAAAATCCCATGGATGGAGAAGCCTGGTAGGTTAAAGTCCATGGGGTCACAAAGAGTCGGACACGACTGAGCGACCTTACTTTCTTTAATGTATAATTATACCATATTTTTGTATCCAACCATTTGGCATTATTCCAGGTTTAGGGCTCATATAAATAATGCTAGTATGAACAACTTTTGCACATATTTGGAAAATATATATGTTTTTATCTTAGGTATAGATCTAAAAGTAGAATTGAAAGGAATATGTGAGATCAACTTTAGTAGATAAGAACCAAAAGGTTTCTGAAAGTGGTGTGCAAATATATACACACATCAGCAGAGTATGAGGTCTTCACCTAAGGTATTTTCTAACCAATACTTGGTACTTTGTCTTCTTTGTTTTGCTCTTAGCGATCGTGATTAGAAGTATTTAGTTGTCATTTTATGGACATTGTTTTCATCACCATTGAATTTGAGTATCTTTACATGTGTGCATTGGCTCTTTGGTACACTTTAAGTGACTGTATTTTTCCAAGTTCTATAGGATTAATAGTTTTGAAACTGTCAGTATTTTGTAATATAAAGTCAAAATATGATTTGCTTATATTTTTGTCTATCAGTTTTGCTGTTTTAACTTTTATATTTAGATTTATAATCCATTTAGTTAGAAGTAATTTTTTTGTGTGTAGAGACTGAGAATAAGGTTTAATACTAATTTCTTTTGATTAGTGTTATGCTGATTATATATATCAGTTTAAGAACAGTGAAAATGTTAGCAAAATATATTGTCTTCAAATCCATGAACATTTTCTTTTCCTTTTATTTGGGTCTTTAATTTAGCTCAGTATTTTGTGATCTCTGCATATATATGTTCATCTTTCATTAAATTTATTACTAGATATTTAATGACTGGCAGGCTTTTTATGAATTAATTCATTTGCACATTTAATTTCTTTTTGTTGGTATGTATATTTCATTTAAATAAGCCTTCTGTCTAATAGTTTGCTAGATAACTAACAACTTGAAAAAATACTAATAATTGGTAAAATTTTAGTAATATCTATGTTTATGACCATATCCTTTGTAAAAATTGTTTTTTCATCCTCAAATTTTATACAGCTTATTTATTTTTGTTGACTTATTGTACTAACAAGGACTTGTACAATGGTACCTGGAAATGGTTATAGGGAGTTGTTGTTCAGTCACTAAGTTGTGTCCACCTCTTTGCGACCCTGTGAACTTCAGTATACCAGGCTTCCCTGTTCTTCACCATCTCCCAGAGTTTGCTCAAATTCATGTCCCTTGAGTCAGTGATGCCACCCAGTCATCTAACCCTCTGTCGTCTGCTTTTCCTCTTGCCCTAAATCTTTCCCAGCATCAGGTTCTTTTCCAGTGAGTTGGNACCCTGTGAACTTCAGTATACCAGGCTTCCCTGTTCTTCACCATCTCCCAGAGTTTGCTCAAATTCATGTCCCTTGAGTCAGTGATGCCACCCAGTCATCTAACCCTCTGTCGTCTGCTTTTCCTCTTGCCCTAAATCTTTCCCAGCATCAGGTTCTTTTCCAGTGAGTTGGCTCTTCATATCAGGTGGCAAAAGTATTGGAGCTTCAGCATTAGTCTTTCCAATGAATATTCAGTGTTGATTTCCTGTAAGATTGACTGGCTTGATCTCCTTGTCATACAAGGGACTCTCAAGAGTCTTCTCCAGCACCACAGTTCAAAAACATCAATTCTTTGGTGCTGAGCCATCTTTATGGCACAAGTCTCACATCTGTACAAGACTACTGGAAGAATCATAGCTTGACCATCTGGACCTTAGTCAGCAAAGTGATGTCTTTGCTTTTTAATATGCTGTCTGGTGGCTCAGATGGTAAAGCATCTGTCTACATTGTGGGAGACCTGGGTTCAATCCCTGGGTCAGGAAGATCCTCTGGAGAAGGAAATGGCAACCCACCCCAGTACTCTTGCCTGNAAGACTCTGATGTTGGAAAGGATTGGGGGCAGGAGGAAAAGGGGACGACAGAGGATGAGATGGCTGGATGGCATCACTGACTCGATGGACGTGAGTCTGAGTGAACTCTGGGAGTTGGTGATGGACAGGGAGGCCTGGCGTGCTGCAATTCATGGGTTCGCAAAGAGTCAGACACGACTTAGTGACTGAACTGAACTAATATGATAATATGAATATTCTTTGGCATTGCCTTTCTTGGAGATTGGAATGAAATCTGACCTTTTCCAGTCCTGTGTCCACTGCTGAGTTTTCCAAATGTACTGGCATACTGAGTGCAGCTCTTCAGCCGCAGTGTCTTTCAGGATATCATTTCTGAGTTCAGGGTAATGCTTAAAGTTTTCATTATTAAGTACAATATTTAAAATTAGCTTTCTTTTATTATATTTAAATGGAGTTTTTAAAATTCTATTGATTGATTTCTAATAGTTTTAAGAAAAATTTATGTTGAGTTTCATCAAACAACTTTTTGTTTAGCAATTCAGATGGTAAAATGACTTAAAAACCTATTTTTTGAGTAAGAACAGTTGCAGCATTGAGTGAATTCCAGCTTTTTATGCAAATCTTATAGTTTGAAATGCAAGTAAATGATATTTTCTTTTTATAGGTTACTGGATTTGATGTACTAATATTTAGGACTTTTGCATTTATAGGAATATTTGTTTCAAANTTGTTTAGCAATTCAGATGGTAAAATGACTTAAAAACCTATTTTTTGAGTAAGAACAGTTGTAGCATTGAGTGAATTCCAGCTTTTTATGCAAATCTTATAGTTTGAAATGCAAGTAAATGATATTTTCTTTTTATAGGTTACTGGATTTGATGTACTAATATTTAGGACTTTTGCATTTATAGGAATATTTGTTTCAAATTCCTCTTTTTAACATTTTAATGATATTTGATGAACAGATTATTTCAAACAATGACTTTAAAGTCTTTCTTCTCTGACTTATGAAGTTTACTTAAGATTGCTGTTACTTCTACCTTTAAATATGAAGTCATTCTCCAATAAAACCAAATGATTAGGTCATGAGAGTAGAGCCCTCATAAATGTAATTCATGCCCTTATGAAAGCGACCTCAGAGAGCTTCCATATCCCTTCTGCCATGTGACGACAGAGTGAGAAGATAGATGTCTCTGAACCAGGTAGCAGGCCCTCACCAGACCCTCTATATGCCAGTGACTTGATCTTAGACTTCTCAACATGAAGAACTGTGAGAAATAAATTTATGTTGTTTATAAGCCACACTATCATACTTTTTGTTCAAACAGACTAAGATACTCATTGAGAAGTATGTCATAAGTTTCTCAGTATGATTATAGATTTGTCTATTTAACAACTGTGAAACTATGTTCTCATGTGCATAGAAATTTAGAATTGTTAATATTCCTGGTAAATTACCTATAATTGTTATTGAGGTATCTTTCTATAACACTTCTTCACTTAAAGTTACTGTTTGATATTAATACAGATTTTGCTAGATTAGTACTTGTACTGTCATTTACCTTCAGACTTTTTGAGCTCCAGTGGGAAATCTGTAGTGTGCAGAGTTTAAGCTTACTTTTCTTTGCCTCCTCATTCCTGAGATCTATTTCTATGTCTTATCTTTATTGGCAACTATTACCTCCAGTATGGCCTATTTAGTCATCTGAAATATCCAAAAATTATTCTGACTCTGTGACTCTTAGCATTTGCCTTTTGCAGCAGATTTGTTGAAGAATCAGTAAATCTGCTTAGAGAAGAAGCAGATGTAAAATGTCAGTTCATCTCTCTGTGATTCCTCTATATCTGGAATCCCGATTCCTCAAATTCTGTGAAACTCATCAGTTCCTTTATGTCTTCTCTCTCTCTCTCTCTCTCTCTTTTTTCCCCATTTTTTTCCCAGATTTTTTTTATGGTTCTTGCTTAGACTATTTGTCTGGTGCAAGCAGTTCTATTATGGTCAGAAGTGTTAGAGTAATCATTTAAAAATATATATATTCCATCAGCCCTCTGTTCAAAACATTCACATCACACTTAAAGTCAAGTTATTACCAAAGCATGAGTTCCCTATATGATCTTAACTGCTCAGATCTAATATTCTAGAATTCATCTCTACTTCTCTCTTCATTGAGTTTCAACTACTTTGACCTTTTACTACTATTTTTGATATTCCAAGATTAGCACATGCTACTTGTACTTCCTGGAATATTCTTGCCCAAATATTAGGATTGCTCCTTCCTTCTCTATATTTAGTTCACCACTCTAAAGCCATTTTATCCAAGGTGTCCTGCATCAGTCCATGTCCTCCTGATTCTGTTTTTTTCTTTTTTGTCTTGATAACTCTTCCCCATCATAGTAATATATATTTGTATTTATTTGGGGTTTGTCTTTTTCCCTCTCCAGCAGATTACGTATTCCATGAAAACAGGAACCTTGTCTGCTTTGATCACTGCTCAGTATCCAGCATTTGCAGTATTCCTGATAGTATATACAGGTATTTAATAAGTATTTGTGTATTATGTCAGTTCATGCTTATATCCTGTTTTGCTTATCCAGTAAGAATAGATCAATGAGGAAATCCTACAACCTTTATTAAAAATAGGGAAAGGAAACCAACACAAAACTCCCAAGAACAAAAACAACCCCCAAACTAATAAACAGACAAACAATCTTTACTTAAGATATGATAGAAATTCTGGTCTTTAAAGACTTCAATTAAATTTTGAGTTCCTGAAAAAAATAGTGTCAGGACATCCTAGATTCTACCAGTCATATATGTGATAGTTTGAATTTTGTAGGAAAAAGTACATTTAAGTGAAATCATATACTATTTTTCTTTCTCTGACATTTCACTTAGCATGATCCCTCTAGGTACATCCATGTTATCATAAGTGTCAAGGTTTCATTCTTTTTAATGGCCGAATAATGTTTGATTGGATACATATGTCATATCTTCTTTATCCATTTGTCTATTGATGGGCATTTAGGTTGCATCCATATCTTGGCTATTGTAAATAATGCTACAGTGGACATAAGGGTGCATATATTTTTTAATCTAAAAATGAGATGAATAAACATAGCTAAAGAAGAAACTGCATCATGGATACGGACAATAGAACAGATCACTGCTAGAGGGGAAGAAGATAGAGAGAAGAGAAAATGATTGAGGGAGATTAAGAGGTGCAAACTTTCAGTTACAAAATAAATCAGTTATAGCTATGAAATATACAGTGTGGAGAATATAGTCGATAATTACATAATGCTTTTATAGTGACAGATGCCAACTGGTGACTTACTTTGGTGATCATTTTGAAACAGACAGCAATCCTTGGTGGCTCAGCAGTAAAGAATCTATCTGCAATGCAAGAGATGCAGTTTTATTGCTGGATCAGGAAGATCTCCTGGAGAACAAAATGGCCACTCACCCCAGTATTCTTTCCTGGGAAATCCCATGGATAGAGGAGCCTGGTGGGTTACAGTCCACCATGATGCAAGAGTTGGATGCAATTTAGTGACTAAACCACCCCGTTATGTAACACCCTGTTATGTTGTAGGCCAGTTATACTTGAAAAATAAATAAATAAATTCATGAGAAAAGATGACTCATGGGGAGGGTGAGAAGAAGGGAAATTGGATGAAAGTAGTCAGGAGATACACACATCCAATTATGAGATAAATAAATACTAGGGGTGTAATGTACAGCATAATAAATATAATTAATCTTGCTGTGCATTACAGATGAAAGTTGCTAAGAGAGTAAATCCTAAGAATTTTCATCATAAAAAACCTTGTTTTCCTATTTCTTTAATGTTGTATCCTTAGGAGACTGTGGATGTTCTCTAAATTAATTGTGATGATTGCATGATATGTGCAACTCAAAGCATTATGTGCGTGCATGCTGTCACCTCAGTCATATCCAACTCTTTGAGACCTTATGGACTGTAACCACCAGGCTCCTTTGTTCATGGGATTCTCCAAGCAAGAATGCTGGAATGGGTTGCCTCTTCCAGGGGATCGTCTCAACCCAGGGGTTGAACCCACATCTCTTATATGTCCTGCATCGGCAGGTGGGTTCTTTACCACTAGCACCACCTGGGAAACACAAATCATTGTGCTACAACTTAAACTTTTACAATGTTGTATGCCAATTATATCTCAATAAAACTGAAATAGAAAGACATGTAAAAGTTTTAAGATTTGAGGTGTGAAGCACAACTCTACAGAAAACAGATACTATTGTATACAGTTATAGAAAAAATAGTTATCATAATTATTTGTAAAACTGAAGACATCCTTAGATAATGTTCAGAATGAATTTTCTCAGCACAGACATTAAAAGCCAAGAGTTAATAGATGGTGCATGTGCACAAAGATTGAACACAGAATACTCTCTTAAGTTCAAGAAAGAGAATGGTGAAATCATTTTACTAAAGGAGGGGTAGAGGGAATGTCCATGGAAAAAAATTATTAGCATGATGTATAGGCATGTATTATATAAAATTCATATAATGAATTCTTAACCCACAATATGTGATTCAATATGTATATTGGGAGATACACTCTTTAAAGTGATAATTAAAGTTAAAGGAGGTCATTAGAGAGGGCCCCAAAGCAATATGACTGGTGTCCTTTTAAGGTGAAGAGATTAGGATTCAATACAGGAACAGAGGGAAGATCACATGAAACACGGGGAGAAGATGGCCATGTGCATGCCAAGGAGGGAGGCCCTTGGGAGAAATCAGCACTACTGACACCTTGATCCTGAACTTGCCGCCTCCAGAGTGAGAGGAAACCAACTTCTGCTGTTTAAGCCACTCAGTTTAGGGTACTTTGTTTTTCAGCCTTAGCAAGGTAGCATATCATGTTTTCAGGCTATGAGGAAAACCTAGAAGAAGAAAGATGAATAAAGCAGTGTAGAAATGGAGGCAATTTTTGTAGCAAAGACAGAAAGCAAGTAGAGGACTGTTTCTCATGGTAGATTCAGTTCAGTTCAGTTCAGTCACTCAGTCGTGTCTGACTCTTTGCGACTGCTTGAATCGCATCCCGCCAGGCCTCCCTGTCCATCACCAACTCCCAGAGTTCACTCAAACTCACGTCCATCAAGTTGGTGATGCCATCCAGCCATCTCATCCTCTGTCATCCCCTTCTCCTGCCCCCAATCCCTCCCAGCATCAGAGTCTTTTCCAATGAGTCAACTCTTCACGTGAGGTGGCCAAAGTACTGGAATTTCAGCTTTAGTATCATTCTTTCCAAACAACACCCAGGACTGATCTCCTTTAGAATAGACTGGTTAGATCTCCTTGCAGTTCAAGGGTCTCTCAAGAGTCTTCTCCAACACCACAGTTCAAAAGCATCAATTCTTTGGCACTCAGTTTAGTGAGGTATAAATAGAAACTGGAGAACTTATTTATTCATTCTTATCATGATGACTTTTTTAGCAAGGGTAGTTAACATCCATGTCAATACATAGACTAAACTTCATTTGTATATCTCAGGTTTATTTCCAACACTTAACAACTTACCCAAGGAGTTTGGACTCTAAACTTTCTAACACGTATATGGATGTATCCACAGGGGAATTTCTTTTGTCACTGAAGACCCCTCAGTTACTTCCAACTTAAGTACATTATTATTACATATGTATCTTTAAGTAGGAAATGTGATCAATAATACTGAACTAACATTTTTAACAGTTACATATATTTGCAAAAGAAGATTTTTACAAATCTAAAGTTAACAATAAGAATGTGAAGTAATAAGAAAGCAGAAGGAAAAACAGAAAGTGGAAAATTGAAATAAATTCAGTGAATGTTAGTAGTTCTTTAAACTGACACCCCAATAACAACAAACAAACAGATTTCTAGGTGTTAGCAGATTTTAGAAGAGAGCCAGAAAATAATAGCCAAATAGAAGGAAAGAATATGAAATATTTTAGAAAGAAAATACTATTCTTATAAGAGGGTAAAAAAAAAATCTGAGAATCTGAGTATTTGGTCAACCTGGACCATTTTTGCATGGGTTAGTACTGTGTGGACCAGAGCCCTCAGTCTTAGCCATGGGTTAAATGCCATCTGCATCAACTGATTTTAAAGCTGGACATCATTACACACAGCTGCAGATTCATTAGGTGTTTAGTTGTAAGTCATACCATAATATTCCTTTTGTCACATGGATTATTCAGGAATATTCGATTATGACTTCAGAGCTCTTAAAATCCCTATCTTATTATAAATTGTACATTCTAAAATTAAGATGTTTTCTCCCCTTAATATTTACTTTCCACACTGCTGATTTATATTTACTAACCTGTTAAACTAGGCAGATGTGCCATTGGTTTTTGAATAATTACTTTTGTAGGAAAAACTTCACTGTTTACAGAAATGTTTGAAAAATACTGTCTTTCTAATTACTAGCAATTTGTATTAGCTAGAAATTCCAAGTTCAAAGTTGCCTAACTTATTCACTTCTGTTTTGTTTCTGTGTCTTACAGAATTTTGACTTCTCTGTCTTTTGCAGGTGATGATATTTAGATTTCAGAATACACAAGAGGGTGTTGTAATTCTCTGCAGGCAGCAAATCTCTACCACTGATGTTTGTGTCATTTTGCAAGACTCTGAGGTACAGCAATGCTATAGTCTAGCAATAGATTACAAAGCCCTAAAATGACTTCAGATTCTGATGAAGGTGAAGTTAATACTTTGAATCTGCTTATTTTATGTTAGAGATAGTCTGTAGTTTAACATATATATTACATTTTGAAAATGAACAAAAACAGTTGATTGTAGTAGTACTTGGAATGATGGGTTCATGTATATATATGTAATATTGAATTAAAGAAAAGACTCTAATCATCTGAGTATAAACATTGAAAATGGTGCAAAATGAAGAAAGCAGGGGTGGGAGTGCATAAAACAGACACTTGAGAAATTTTTCAAGCATGATTCTTTGTCTTCTTGAACTCCGATTTAAACGTTGCTTAGCAACAGTGGCAGTAACAGCTGGGACACCCTTGATCTTGTTGTGTAAACTATTAAAAATAGGTGATGGAAAGTGGCACCATGGAAACAATGACTCTACTGAAGCAGGTGTCTGTAATGCTGCTTTTCAATTTAATGTTGGAGGTGTAAATTACAAAAGAAAAAAGAAACTGATCTTTAATTCTCTTGGACTTTGATAACAGATCTATTTCTTGATTTCGTATTGTGCTTGCAATTTCCCAAAAACGTTGGTTCAGTAAATTGCTGATATTTTAGTAGATTACTTGATATTGTATTTATATTTCTAAAATCATTTCAGAATAGATGAATACATTTCTAAAGTCTTTTAGAAAAGATTCCACTTTCTAAATAACTGAGTTTTCATGGAATCTAGATTCTAAGTATCCATTTAACATGAATCAATAAAATGTGCTATATAATTGTTATTGTGCATGGATCTTTCAGGTTTCTCATATATTAATGTTATTTTTCAAAGGCTGATCATCTCGTTTATTTTGGGTTGATAGGAATCACTCTTGAATAATTCTTGGATCTTGTTTAAATATTTTAAACAATAATATAAACATACTCCTGTTATCTATTTCTCATGGACTTAGTCCCTTATATTGATAAAGACAGCAATAAACAATGCCTCAGTTCTTCCTTTCAGATAGCTTTGTAGGATGCCATACTTGATGACCTAGGCTGTCAGTATAAACCTCGATGTTGGTCAGAGTGGAGAGGGCAGTTTTCCAGCAATGTCACCTAAATCAAGCTTTTCTTGTCTTTCTAGTCAACTTGTTTTTCCAGATATTCAATTGATGTACCCTTAAAAAATGAATAAGTGTTAAGAGATTATGTTTTAGAGAATTTAAATAAAACATTTAATGATTGCAAGATCATTTTTATTCTTATTTCACAGAGAGGAAATTGAATGCCTGAAAGGTATTAATTTTAACAAAGGACAGACTGAAATTTATAAGGTAAAATATCTAATTAGTGATTAAAACTGAGATTTGAACAAGTGCTCTTTCCAGTGTATTAGGGTGCTAAATTTAGCCTCTTACACNGTTTAGTGAGG
Organism: Neotragus moschatus; assembly: GCA_006410615.1. Classification (NCBI taxonomy): domain Eukaryota; kingdom Metazoa; phylum Chordata; class Mammalia; order Artiodactyla; family Bovidae; genus Neotragus; species Neotragus moschatus. Next base: position 437,562 of record SJYA01001413.1, on the reverse strand, counting down.
TATAAATAGAAACTGGAGAACTTATTTATTCATTCTTATCATGATGACTTTTTTAGCAAGGGTAGTTAACATCCATGTCAATACATAGACTAAACTTCATTTGTATATCTCAGGTTTATTTCCAACACTTAACAACTTACCCAAGGAGTTTGGACTCTAAACTTTCTAACACGTATATGGATGTATCCACAGGGGAATTTCTTTTGTCACTGAAGACCCCTCAGTTACTTCCAACTTAAGTACATTATTATTACATATGTATCTTTAAGTAGGAAATGTGATCAATAATACTGAACTAACATTTTTAACAGTTACATATATTTGCAAAAGAAGATTTTTACAAATCTAAAGTTAACAATAAGAATGTGAAGTAATAAGAAAGCAGAAGGAAAAACAGAAAGTGGAAAATTGAAATAAATTCAGTGAATGTTAGTAGTTCTTTAAACTGACACCCCAATAACAACAAACAAACAGATTTCTAGGTGTTAGCAGATTTTAGAAGAGAGCCAGAAAATAATAGCCAAATAGAAGGAAAGAATATGAAATATTTTAGAAAGAAAATGCTATTCTTATAAGAGGGTAAAAAAAAATCTGAGAATCTGAGTATTTGGTCAACCTGGACCATTTTTGCATGGGTTAGTACTGTGTGGACCAGAGCCCTCAGTCTTAGCCATGGGTTAAATGCCATCTGCATCAACTGATTTTAAAGCTGGACATCATTACACACAGGTGCAGATTCATTAGGTGTTTAGTTGTAAGTCATACCATAATATTCCTTTTGTCACATGGATTATTCAGGAATATTTGATTATGACTTCAGAGCTCTTAAAATCCCTATCTTATTATAAATTGTACATTCTAAAATTAAGATGTTTTCTCCCCTTAATATTTACTTTCCACACTGCTGATTTATATTTACTAACCTATTAAACTAGGCAGATGTGCCATTGGTTTTTGAATAATTACTTTTGTAGGAAAAACTTCACTGTTTACAGAAATGTTTGAAAAATACTGTCTTTCTAATTACTAGCAATTTGTATTAGCTAGAAATTCCAAGTTCAAAGTTGCCTAACTTATTCACTTCTGTTTTGTTTCTGTGTCTTACAGAATTTTGACTTCTCTGTCTTTTGCAGGTGATGATATTTAGATTTCAGAATACACAAGAGGGTGTTGTAATTCTCTGCAGGCAGCAAATCTCTACCACTGATGTTTGTGTCATTTTGCAAGACTCTGAGGTACAGCAATGCTATAGTCTAGCAATAGATTACAAAGCCCTAAAATGACTTCAGATTCTGATGAAGGTGAAGTTAATACTTTGAATCTGCTTATTTTATGTTAGAGATAGTCTGTAGTTTAACATATATATTACATTTTGAAAATGAACAAAAACAGTTGATTGTAGTAGTACTTGGAATGATGGGTTCATGTATATATATGTAATATTGAATTAAAGAAAAGACTCTAATCATCTGAGTATAAACATTGAAAATGGTGCAAAATGAAGAAAGCAGGGGTGGGAGTGCATAAAACAGACACTTGAGAAATTTTTCAAGCATGATTCTTTGTCTTCTTGAACTCCGATTTAAACGTTGCTTAGCAACAGTGGCAGTAACAGCTGGGACACCCTTGATCTTGTTGTGTAAACTATTAAAAATAGGTGATGGAAAGTGGCACCATGGAAACAATGACTCTACTGAAGCAGGTGTCTGTAATGCTGCTTTTCAATTTAATGTTGGAGGTGTAAATTACAAAAGAAAAAAGAAACTGATCTTTAATTCTCTTGGACTTTGATAACAGATCTATTTCTTGATTTCGTATTGTGCTTGCAATTTCCCAAAAACGTTGGTTCAGTAAATTGCTGATATTTTAGTAGATTACTTGATATTGTATTTATATTTCTAAAATCATTTCAGAATAGATGAATACATTTCTAAAGTCTTTTAGAAAAGATTCCACTTTCTAAATAACTGAGTTTTCATGGAATCTAGATTCTAAGTATCCATTTAACATGAATCAATAAAATGTGCTATATAATTGTTATTGTGCATGGATCTTTCAGGTTTCTCATATATTAATGTTATTTTTCAAAGGCTGATCATCTCGTTTATTTTGGGTTGATAGGAATCACTCTTGAATAATTCTTGGATCTTGTTTAAATATTTTAAACAATAATATAAACATACTCCTGTTATCTATTTCTCATGGACTTAGTCCCTTATATTGATAAAGACAGCAATAAACAATGCCTCAGTTCTTCCTTTCAGATAGCTTTGTAGGATGCCATACTTGATGACCTAGGCTGTCAGTATAAACCTCGATGTTGGTCAGAGTGGAGAGGGCAGTTTTCCAGCAATGTCACCTAAATCAAGCTTTTCTTGTCTTTCTAGTCAACTTGTTTTTCCAGATATTCAATTGATGTACCCTTAAAAAATGAATAAGTGTTAAGAGATTATGTTTTAGAGAATTTAAATAAAACATTTAATGATTGCAAGATCATTTTTATTCTTATTTCACAGAGAGGAAATTGAATGCCTGAAAGGTATTAATTTTAACAAAGGACAGACTGAAATTTATAAGGTAAAATATCTAATTAGTGATTAAAACTGAGATTTGAACAAGTGCTCTTTCCAGTGTATTAGGGTGCTAAATTTAGCCTCTTACACTACAGATTTTAGAAGCTTGGGAAAATTTGATAGTTATTGAATAATATGTAAGTGAGAATACATTTCATGGAAACTTTTACTCATTTTAGTGTGAACTCATGCATAAAATCTTTATCTTCATAAAACTCATGAAAACAAATATGCATAAGTAAAGAATATTAAGAAAAGCATATCCTATTCAAATACAAGAGAATCCATTGGAATTAACTTGAGAAGAAACACAAAGCAGTGGGTGATGTTGGTCTCTAGTCTTCTGATTCCTAAGTTTGGAAGCAGGTAGAGTGGTAGGAAGTTTCAATTCAGCAGAACAATGGCAAAAAATAATTCTTCTATTTTAGATAGGTGTTTGGAGCCATGCTTAGTGTTCGAAATCAGATCATACAGTGAGACTCTTCTCACCAAAAAGAAAGTAAAACTCATTGTCTATGAGTATGGTCTATATAATCCCCATAAAAATCCATTAAAAATAGAGTAGAACTGATCATTTCAGCAAAATTTCTGTGTGAACAATTACTGTTGAACATTCATAAAATTCAAACAAATTAGGAAGTGAAGTATAGTGTGTGCAAATACATTTCAGTGATAAAGCACAAGAATAGGGAAATAAATATATTTCAAATCTTGTATAAAGAAAATGATGAAACATTATTGAAGACCTTTAAAAGGTCATAAATAAAAAGAAAATATGATTTTATATAAAGTCAGAATCAGTACTAGAAGCATAGCTATTCTAAAAATAGCTATAAATTAAATAGAATTCCAGTTAGCCTCTCAATAGGATTTTTCCTGGAAAAAGCTGACATTCCTAAATCATACAGAAGTGTGAATGATCACTAACTGCCAGGATGATTTTGCAGAAAGGACATGGTATGTATAATGACCCTGCTTTAAACTGTACCAAGGGAATTCTGGTTTGACTTTTTATCAAAAGAAGTGCAAACTATCAGAAAAGATATTTGATGAACATAATTCTCAAATTATTGAAAAATATCACTGAACCCTTAATTATATTTTAAGCTATTCGTTGAAGTTGTCAGGGGAGTTAAATTTAGATAGTAAGACAGACTGGCTTGGCAAAATTTAAGTGAGCTGTCTATTCTATTGCTGCTTATTCCTATCATATTGTAAAGGAAAAATTCAACAAATTTTATATACTAATTTTAAACTCATTTTGAAGAAGCAATAATATAATAATGATAATACATTCCTCTGAACTGTTTTGAAAAATATTGGAATATTATCCTGCCCCAATTGTGCAGGTGTTTCAGAAGAATCACTTTTGTTCTGAGTTACAATCCTGTTAGCTTATGTAAATTTAAAGGGCATTTGCAACTTCTGATTTTCTATTTCTCACATAGGCAGAATCTCTATTTTTTAAGTCACCTAGGAAATCTGGCTCAAATCTTCTCTTTCTTGTTCTTTTTGACTGAAGTGTAGTTGATTTACAGTACTTTGTTAGTTTCAGGTGTGCAGCAAAATGATTCCGTTTATCTCTATATATGCATATATATTATATATATATTCTTTTTAAGTTTCTTTTCAATTATGGGTTACTACTGCAAGATACTGAATATAGTTCCCTGTACTATACAGCAAATCCTTATAGTTTACCTATTTTATATATGATGATGTGTATCTGTTAATCTCATACTCTTAATTTATTACCCCTCTCCTCTTTGGTACCCATAAGTTTATTTTCTATGTCTGTGAATCTGTTTCTACAGTTTTATTTTACTTTTAATATAAATTTATTTATTAATCGGAGGCTAATTACTTTACAATATTGTAGTGGTTTTGCCATACATTGACATGAATCTGTCATGGGTGTGCATGTGTTACTCATCCTGAACCCCCCTCCCACCTCCTTCCCCATCCCATCCCTCTGGATCATCCCAGTGCAAGAGCCCCAAGCACCCTGTCTCATGCATTGAACCTGGATTGGCAATTCATTTCACATATGATAATATACATGTTTCAATGCCATTCTCCCAAATCATCCCACACTCAACCTCTCCCACAGAGTCCAAAAGACTGTTCTATACATCTGTGTCTCTTTTGCTGTCTCGCATATAGGGTTATCGTTACCATCTTTCTAAATTCCATATATATACATTGCTGCTGCTGCTGCTAAGTCACTTCAGTTGTGTCCAACTCTGTGCGATCCCATAGATGCAAGCCAATCAGGCTCCCCCATCCTGGGATTCTCCAGGCAAGAGTACTGGAGTGGGTTGCCATTTCCTTCTCCAATGCATGAAAGTGAAAAGTGAAAGTGAAGTCACTCAGCCATGTCCAACTCTTAGCGACCTGGTGGACTGCAGCCTCCCAGGCTCCGCCGCCCATAGGATTTTCCAGGCAAGAGTACTGGAGTGAGATGCCATTGCCTTCTTCATATATGCATTAGTATACTCTATTGGTGTTTTTCCTTCTGGCTTACTTCACTCTGTATAATAGGCTCCAGTTTCATCCACCTTATTATAACTGATTCAAATGTATTTTTTAATGGCTGAGTAATATTCCATTGTGTATATGTACCACAGCTTTCTTATCCATTCATCTGCTGATGGACATCTAGGTTGCTTTCATGTCTTGGCAATTATAAACAGTGCTGCAACGAACATTGGGGTACACGTGTCTCTTTCAGTTCTGGTTTCTTCGGTGTGTATGGCCAGCAGTGGGATTGCTGGGTCATATGGCAGTTCTGTTTCCAGATTTTTAAGGAATATCCACACTGTTCTCCATAGTGGCTGAACTAGTTTGCATTCCCACCAACAGTGTAAGAGTGTTCTCCTTTCTCCACACCCTCTCCAGCATTTATTGCTTGTAGACTTTTGGATAGCAGCTATTCTGACTGGCTTAAAATGGTACTTCATTGTGTTTTTTTTTTTTTTTTTTTTGCATTTCTCTGATAATGAGTGATGTTGAGCATCTTTT
>SJYA01001413.1:405644-431857 GCA_006410615.1 Neotragus moschatus | reverse complement strand
TGAAATGGTACCTCATTGTGGTTTTGATTTGCATTTCTCTGATAATGAGTGATGTTGAGCATCTTTTCATGTGTCTGTTAGCCATCTGTATGGCTTCTTTGGAGAAATGTCTGTTTAGTTCTTTGGACCATTTTTTGATTGGGTTATTTATTTGTCTGGAATTGAGCTGCAGGAATTGCTTGTATATTTTTGAGATTAATTCTTTGTCAGTTGCATCTTTTGATATTATTTTCTCCCATTCTGAAGGGTATCTTTTCACCTTGCTTATAATTTCCTTCATTTTGCAAAAGCTTTTAAGTGTAATTAGGTCCCATTAGTTTATTTTTGCTTTTATTTACAATATTCTGGGAGGTGGGTCATAGAGGATCCTGCTGTGATTTATGTTGGAGAGTGTTTTGCCTATGTTTTCCTCTAGGAGTTTTATAGTTTCTGATCTTATGTTTAGATCTTTAATCCATTTTGAGTTTATTTTTGTGTATGGTGTTAGAAAGCATTTTAGTTTAATTTTTTACAAGTGGTTGACCAGTTTTCCCAGCACCACTTGTTAAAGAGATTGTCTTTTCTTCATTGTATATTCTTGTCTCCTTTGTCAAAGATAAGGTGTCCATCTATAGGTGTGTGGATTTATCTCTGGGATTTCTATTTTGTTCCATTGATCTATATTTCTGTCTTTGTGCCAGCACCATACTGTCTTGATGATTGTGGCTTTCTAGTAGAGCCTGAAGTCAGGCAAGTTATTTCCTCCAGTTCCATTCTTCTTTCTCAAGATTGCTTTGGCTATTCGAGATTTTTTTTTATTTCCATACAAATTGTGAAGTTATTTGTTCTAGTTCTGTGAAAAATACCTTTGGTAGCTTGATAGTGATTGCATTGGATCTATAGATTGCTTTGGGTAGTACACTCATTTTCACTATGTTGATTCTTCCAATCCATGAACATAATATATTTCTCCATCTATTAGTGTCCTCTTTGATCTCTTTTGCCAGTGTTTTATAGTTTTCTATATATAGGGCTTTAGTTTCTTTAGGTAGATATATTCCTAAGTATTTTGTTCTTTTCATTGCAATGGTAAATGGAATTATTTCCTTAATTTCTCTTTCTGTTTTCTCATTGTTAGTGTATAGGAATGCAAGGGATTTCTCTGTGTTAATTTTATATCATGCAACTTTAAATAAGCTTGTTTCTATTATTTTATAGACTCTAGATATAAGTGATAGCATATATTTGTCTTTTGCTCTGTGGTTTACTTCACTCTGTATGATAATCTCTGAAGAAAGTGAAAGTTTTAGTCACTCAGTATCTGACTCTTTGTGGCCCCACGGATTATAGTGTGCCAGACTTCTCTACCCATGAAATTCTCTAGGAAAAAATACTGGATTAGGTAGCCATTCCCATCTCTGGGTATCTTCCCTACCCAGGGATTGAAGCCAAGTCTCCCACATTGCAATCAGATTCTTTTCACTCTGAGTCACCTGAGAAGGCCATAATAATCTCTAGGTCCATTTGTATTGCTGCAAATGGCAATATTTCATTCTTTTATTATGGCCAAGTAATAGTGTATTGTATATACATACCACATCTTTATCCATTCATCTGTTAATGGACACTTTGGTTGCTTCCATGTCCTGACTATCGTAAATACTGCTGCTGTGAACATTAGGGTGCATGTGTCTTTTCAAATTGGGGCTTCCCTGATAGCTCAGTTGGTAAAGAATCCACCAGCGATGCAGTTCAATTCCTGGGTTGGGAAGATCCGCTGGAGAAGGGATAGGCTGCCCATTGCAGCCCCACAAGGGGCTTCCCTTGTGGCTCAGCTGGTAAAGAGTCCACCTGCTATGTGGGAGATCTGTGTCTCCCGCATAGCAGGTGGACTCTTTCTGGACTCAGTCTGGCCTGGAATAGCCTATGGGGTCAAAAAGAGTCAGACTCCACATAAAATCTCTCAGAACTAATAGATGAACTCAGCAAGGTGGCAAGATATGAGATTAACATAAAGAAGTATATTGTGTTTCTTTATAGTAACAGTGAAATACAGAAAATGTTTTTAAAGAAAAATCCATTCTAAAAGCACAGAAAAATAACAGGAATAAACCCTAGCCAAGGAGTGGAAGACCTATATGTTGTGAGGAAAAAAACATTGATAAAGAGAGTTGAACATGATTCAAAGAAATGGAAATATGTCCCATCCTCTTGGTTTGGAAGAATTAATTAGATTAAAATGGCCATACTACCCAAGGCAAACTAGATATGTAATCCAATCCCTATCAAATTACCTATGCCATTTTTTCATAGAACTAGAACAATCCTACAATTTATATGGACCCACAAATGACTCCAAATTGCCAAAGAAATTCTGAAGAAAAAGAACAAAGCTGGAGACAATACCACAAAGCTACAGTAATCAAAACAGCTTGGTACTGGCACAAAAAGCAGACACACAGATGAATGGAACAGAATAGAGAGCCCTAAAATAAACCTGCACACCTAAGATCATTTAATTTTTGACAGATGAGGCAAGAATATACAATGGAGAAAAGACAGTATCTTGAGCAAATGGTATTTGTAAAACTGGACAACTTCATGTAAGTCAATGAAGTTATAACATTTCCTCACACTGTACACAAAAATAAAGTCAAAATGACACCATAAGACTCCTAAAAGAATATAGGCAAAACATTCTCTGACATAAATCATAGCAAGGTTTACTTAGATCAGTCTCCCAAAGCAAAAGAAATAAAATTAAAAAATAAACAAATGAGATCTAATCAAACTTAAAAAGTTTTGCACAGAAAGGAAACAATAAACAAAAGAAAAAGCCAACCAAAGTCTGGGAGAAAATATTTACAAGTGATGTGACTGACAAGTGGTTAATTTCCAAAATATCCAAGCAGCTTATATAGCTCAATATAAAAGCCCAATTAAAAATTGACAGAAAATCTAAATTGACATTTCTTCAGAGAAGACATACAGATGGCCAAGAGGCATGTGAAAGGATACTTAACATAGCTAATTATTAGAGAAATGCAAATCAAAACTACAATGAAATATGACTTCACACCAGTCAGAATAGCTATCATCAAAATGTCTACAAATAATAAATGTTCAACAGGGTGTAAAAAAAAGAGAACCCTCCTATACTGTTGGGGGAATGTATTAATATAATTGCTATGGAAAACAGTAAGGAGGTTTCTTAAAAAACTAAAAGTAGAGCTAACGTTTGATCCCACTCCTGGGCATATATCCAGAAAAGACAAAAATTTGAATTTTAATCCTTTCTGATTAACCCATTATGAGTCTATGATCCATTTGATATTTTTAATATATTAATGAGGGGTTTATTACCAAACTAGTTGTTTAATTAATCTCAGCTAAATCTCTCTTCAAAAAGAGTCATCCCTTTGGGACTATGTTCCAATATGCAAAATATGTAATGATAAGCAACAAGTAAAGGAAAAAATTGTGCCTTTCAGTGTTAAAAATGTGTTTTAAAAATATCAGTGGCTCCTATGATTGTTCATACACTTGAGATGAACTTTTTATTAAGTTTTAACTACTATCACATTTGATGTTGGGAAAGATTTAGGGCAGGAGGATAATGGGGCAACAGAAGATGAGATGGTTGAGTGGCATCATTGACTTAATGGATATAGGTTTGAGCAAACTCCAGGAGATAGTGAAGAACAGGGAAGCCTGGCATGGGGTAGTATTTGGGGTCACATGGAGTTGGACACAACTGAGCATGAACAACAACAACAACTATCAAATTGCCTAGTTATATTCTTGAGCAAAAATTCAGAATTTTCTAGGGACTATTTTAGTTGTTCCTGATAAAGTAGTGACTTTGTTTACAATTGACATAGAAATTTACTTTTGTGGGTGAGTCATTGCTAACTGAATTTGGGAGCCATGTTAGCTTGTTTCATATCCTAAACCCACCACTTATTAGCTGTATAACATTGAGCACATTTTTATTCTTCAATTTTCTCATTGGCAACTGCTTCACATAGTTCTCATGAGGGTTAAATGAATTAGTACATATAAACCTCTTAGAAGGAGTGTTTGACACAGCCAGCACTAGCTGGGTGTCAGCTGTGATGATTTGGTTGACTGAGTTGATGACCTATTCAAGCTCTAGGCATTCCATTCAAAAACACTTGAGATTTTTAGGATAAACATATGAAGCTTAATGAAATGAAATCAGAACCCTGTGGTCTAAATGCCAAATATTTATTTCATTGAAAGAGAGGGCTAATCTAGATCTAAAATAGAAGAATAAATTTTAATCATGCCAAAGAAACCATTTTAAATTTAGCTTTTCTCTTCTAATTTGTCTAAAAATCTGTTGTTAATTTATTTCAATTCTTTATCACTATAAACTTCTAAACAGGTCAGCAAGACAAATAAACACACACATATATGAGTGTATGTTTACAATTGTGCATGCTTACACTCACGTATGTATATTTATACCAGGTTAATGATTAATATGATCTCTGTTCATTTCCAAGGGAAACCATTCAATATCACAGTAATCCAAGTCTATGCCTCAACCATTAATGCTGAAGAAGCTGAAGTTGAACGGTTCTATGAAGACCTATAAGACTTTTTAGAACTAACACCCAGAAAGATGTCCTTTTCATTTTAGGGGACTAGAATGCAAAAGTAGGAAATCAAGAAACACCTGGAGTAACAGGAAAATTTGGCCTTGGAANGCACTCAACATGCCAGCAAATTTGGACAACTCAGCAGTGGCCACAGGACTGGAAAAGGTCAGTTTTCATTCCAATCCCAAAGAAAGACAATACCAAAGAATGCTCAACCTGGTGATGGACAGGGAGGCCTGGCGTGCTGCATATCATGGGGTCTCAAACAGTCGGACACGACTCAGTGACTGAACTGAACTGAGCTAAACTGATTAGTAAACACATATGCAAATTTTAAGATTAATTGTTTAATAAACTTATTTAGTTTTATTTTTAACTCTGCTGGGTTTTCATTGTTGTACCCGCTCTCCTGTAGTTGCATCGAGTGGAGAATACTCTTCATTGCAGTGCTTGGGCCTCTCATTGGAGTGGCTTCCCTTGTTGTGGAGCACAGATTCTAGGGCATGTGGGCTTCAGTAGTTGTAGTTTCCAAACTCTGGATCGTAGGTTCCGTAGTTGTGGCATGTGGGCTGTCTTGCTGATTCTGCTCACAGAGCCAGTTGTCTCAGTGTATCTCACTGTGCACACTGTTTGCTGAATCCAGGGTAGGCAAGGTGTGATCTAAGAGGTGGAAGGAAATTCGAGGAGCGTAGGAACTGCAGACACATTTATTCTTTCCTGGCTGGCATGGCAGCCATAACACAACCTCTCTCCTGGTTAATGTAGCAGCTGTAGCAGCAGTCACAACAAAACATAACATAGCATAACATAACATAACCATTCATAACATAACCTCACATAACATAACCATGATATTGTTCCAGTGTAGCTCCAATGCAGCAGCAGCCAGAACTTCAGTGGTGAAGCTCATACAGGCACACTACACAGAGTAGCCCACAACCAAGTGAATACCTCGTGAGGTTGCATGCACAGTGCTACAAGTGATTTCAGCTATTACATAACCATGCAAAGTCATTGTTTATAGAACATGGTGCTAGAGGGCAAGATAGCCTGACTGGTACTGTCTTGTTCATTTCCCCACATGGGCTTAGTTGCTTCGAGTCATGTAGGATCTTCCTGGTGGTGGTGGTGGTGGTGGTTTAGTCGCTAAGTCGTGTCTGACTCTTGTGATCCCATGGATAGAGGAGACTGGTAGGCTACCATCCATGTGTTTCTCCAGGCAAAAATATTGGAGTTGGTTGTCATTCCTTCTCTAGGGGATCTTCCCAACCAGGAATCTAACCCAGGTCTCCTGCATTATAGGAGGACTCTTTCCCAAATGAGCTACAAGGGAAGCCCAGGGATCAAACCTATGTTTCTTGCATTGGTAGGTGGATTCTTTATTGCAGAGCCACCAGGGAAACCCTATGCAAAATACTTTTTGTATTAGTATATATTTGCAAAAATGATGCAAAAGAAACATGCCATGTGCATATCTGATTCTTTAGAAAAATTTTTATTCAGAATTACTATGACCTGAATGCTTGTAAAAAGAAAGGAAAGTGAAGTCGCTTAGTTGTATCTGACTCTTTGCTACCCCATGGACTGTACCCTACCAGACTCCTCCTTCCATGGGATTTTCCAGGCAAGATACTGGAGTGGGTTGCCATTTCCTTCTCCAGAAGATCTTTTCAATCCAAGGATTGAACTCAGGTTTCCTGCATTGTAGGCAGGTGCNCATTATAGGAGGACTCTTTCCCAAATGAGCTACAAGGGAAGCCCAGGGATCAAACCTATGTTTCTTGCATTGGTAGGTGGATTCTTTATTGCAGAGCCACCAGGGAAACCCTATGCAAAATACTTTTTGTATTAGTATATATTTGCAAAAATGATGCAAAAGAAACATGCCATGTGCATATCTGATTCTTTAGAAAAATTTTTATTCAGAATTACTATGACCTGAATGCTTGTAAAAAGAAAGGAAAGTGAAGTCGCTTAGTTGTATCTGACTCTTTGCTACCCCATGGACTGTACCCTACCAGACTCCTCCTTCCATGGGATTTTCCAGGCAAGATACTGGAGTGGGTTGCCATTTCCTTCTCCAGAAGATCTTTTCAATCCAAGGATTGAACTCAGGTTTCCTGCATTGTAGGCAGGTGCTTTACCATCTGAGCCACCAGGAAAGTCCTTCAGACTTGTATTCAAACTGAATGCTTGTATTCTTCCAAAATTTATATGTCGAAATCTAGTGCTCAAAGAGATAGTATTAGGAGGTGGCGCCTCTGAGGAAATGTTAGGTCAGGAAAGTAGAATCTTCATGAATAGAGTTGGTGCCCTTATGAAAGAGAACAGTAAAATCTCCCTTGTTGCTTTGGTCATGTGAGGTTATAGCTAGAAGAAAGTTAATTATGAGCCAGGAAGCTAGTACTCACAAGACGTAGAACATGACCATGTTTGCACTCTGATCTTGGATTTTTCAGCCTCCAGAGTTGTGAGGAATAAATTTCTGTTGTTATAAGCTCACCAAGTCTATGCTTTTTTGTCATAGTAACCCAACTGGACTGAGACAGCAACAATTTTATATTTAGAGGGACCTTGCAAAAATGGTCAAAGAGTTTCCATATTCTCTTCACCAATACTAACTTTTTACATAACAGTGATATATTTGTTGAAACTAAGAAAGTAACCCTGAAGCTGAGAAAGACTGAAGGGAAAAGGAGAAGAAGGCAACAGAGGATGAGATGATTAGATAACATCACTGACTCAATGGACATGAGTTTGAGCAAATTCAGGGAGATAGTGGAGGACAGGGAAGCCTGGCATGCTGTAGTCCATGGGGCCGCAGAGTTGGACACAACTTAGTGACTGAAGACACATGCAAGAAAGTAATATTGGTATATTACTGTTAACTAGACCACAGATTTTATTTGAATTTTACCAGGTTTTTTTTTTTTTTTTTTTTTTTTACTACTAATGTCTTTTTCTTTTCCAAGATCCCATCCAGGAAATCACATTGCATTTAGTCATTGTTTCTCCTTTGTCTTCCTTGATCCATGACAATTTCTAAGGTTTGGTTTTTGCCTTTTTTTTGTTGTTTGTTTCCCCACAACTTCGGTGGTTTTGAAGAATATTGATCAGATATTCTGTGGAATGTTCCAGTTATAGATGTTATTTATCTGACTGGTGGTATCATCAATGCTTTTTATTTTCCTTCTTATCTCTTTTAATTATTTTTATAGCTTAATAATGAACTACAATTAAAATATATTACAGTCTACTCTGGTGGCTAAGTGGTAAAAAATCTACCTGATACTTTAGGAAACCTGGTCTGGGAAGATGCCACATGCTGTGGAGCAAATAAGGCCTTGTGCCACAACTATTTAGCCTGTGCTCTAGACTCCAAGAAAACAACTATAGAGAACTTTGCACTGCACCTACTCAAGTGCACATGCCCTTGAGCCTGTGCTCAGCAGTAAGAGAAGGCACCACAGTGAAAAAACTGCACACCACAAACTGCTGGCCACAACTAGACAAAAGCCTGCACAAAAACGAAGACCTAGCACAGCCAATAAAGAAAGAAAGAAAATTTAAAGAAAAAAAAAATTAACTCTTGCAGTCACAATGTGGACTGGCATTTTACATCACATATCACAATATCTGAGATCCTCTTTGATCTTTGGCTATTCCTATGGCTTCCAGCTACATGCCAGGATAAGCAGTACCCTCAGCACCTCAACTTGATCTTACTTTCTTTCTCAGGGTTTCTATACTGTGCATGGGGAGTCTGCCAAGCTTGCTTGGCTGTGCTGACACAGTGCACAGCCTAACCCACACTTAACTGATAAGGGTCAGGGTATGATGGACATAAAACTCCTATCTTCCGTATTTCAGGCAGAAATTTCTCAAGTGTATTCTATCTGCTCTATTCTATTCTGTTCTTTTCTATTGTATTCTCTTCTATCAGAATATATTCTATGCTGTGTCTATAGTCTATAGAAAGATCAATCCCTTGTATATCAGAGTGGTAACTAGTTCAAAAATTACTTTTGGATTGGCTTTTTTGCTATGTACCTCACTCTTTTTAGTTCTCTGACTCCAGTTCCCTTGTTATAGGCCTTTTTGTTTGTTTGTTTGTTTTTGTTTTCTGGGTGGTGGAGGTGGTAATGCAAGCTTAGACAGAGTAAAATAGAATAATTATTAAATTGCATATGAACTCATAAGACATGAATAATAATCTTGATTAGTACTCACGTTATTTTTTTTCAAACATTTACTGGATCTTTTTGTAGGCATAGAAGGGTATACTGGAGCAAAGAAAAAAATTATCTGCTGCTTATTAAAATTATTCCCTTAAAGACCTACTTAGGGAAACTGGAAAGATTAGAAATTTGGCCATTGAAATTAATTAAGCACAGTGAAGTCTCTTGAGCTCATAAAATTAGATAAAGTAAAATTGGAGGGAGGAAAATCTCTGTAGACATATTTATCTAAATTTTGGGCACTAAAATTAATCCACAAGGACAGGAAAACTGTAGATTAAGAAGATAAAAATTGGTCTTCAATCTCTGCTGTATTTTGTATTTGCACCATGAGACTGCTGGAGGAAATAGAGTCATAACAAATTGTTCTGTCAAACACAGGCATCTTTTTCTTTTGTAACTGGAAGAACTAAGCACTGGCACAAATAGGTATAAATATTGGAACTTAAGTAAGTGACAAATAATTCTGAGCGTTTCCTATGCAAAAGAAAGTAACAAATGAAGGGTAGGTCTTCTCCCATTATCTCGATCCCCCAATGCTCATCCATTTATAGAAAACATCTTTTATATCCTGTACAAGGCACTGCAATAGGCCCTTGGTAGATAAGGGTGGACAAAGCACACATGGTCATTGAGATCACAAGCATATAATTGATAGAGAAAGTGCATACTGAATAGTTGAAAACTCAATACTTTAAAATGTGTTTCATTCATAAAGGAAAACATTGGTATACTATAAAAGAGAAAAATCTGCATGGATTCTTAAGAGTTAATATATAAGTTAACACCTGAAAAATAGTTGAATTTTCCAGTGAAAAACAGGACAAGGACTTCTAAAAAATGAATAAAGGGAAATTTTGAGAAGTAAAGAGAATTTGTCAAACATTATTTTGTAATGAGTGGTTACGAGAAATACTGTATAAGCCCAAGAAAATATTGCATTTACTTGAGATTACTGAGATACTGGATGTTTCATTTACTTAATACCTAATTTTGATCCCCTTGATAGAATGAAGTGATACATTTTCAGTGAAGAAAAGAAATAGAAAATACTAGAAGTACAAATTTGTCTCAAATATATTTACTGACAAAAATGTGTTTGCACAAAAGATACTGAAATTGTTTTTCTTAAGGAAAATCAAATTTTAAAATAAGATTTATAATATCAATTAGCTTTACTTCTGTAGAAACTCCAATACAATAGAGTAGCTTATTGAATATTTATCATATAAATATGGTAAATATCCAGCAGAAGATTGTGAAAAATATAGGAATTTGTTTTTTAAATGTAATTTTTCTTTAATGTGTGGCTTTTAGAAAGTGAAACCTGTTAAATTAAAAAAAAAAGTGAAACCTATTAACAGAGTATTTATCCCATAATTTATATTTCTATTAAGAATATTTATATATTCCTTTATAAATGCAGGCATCTCATTGATATATTTCAAAGAGCTGTTCAGGAATTGGATGAAGGCAGCTGATGGGATGGATGCCCTGGTGGGTTAGTGGCAAACAACCTGCCTGCAATGTTGGAGACACATTCAGGAGACATGGGTTCAGGCTTGATCCCTGGGTGAATCAGGAAGATCCCTTGGAGAAGGAAATGGCAACCCACTCTGGTATTCTTGCCTGGAAAATCCCATGGACAGAGGAGTCCATGAAGGCACAATAGAGTCAGACATAACAGTGATTCAACAACAACAATTTTTACCTATACCAGAGTTATTTGATAATGGCTTCTGTAAGTTTCATATTAAATTATTAAGTTAAATTATATTTGTATACAATTTTGTTTGGCTTACCTGATAGCTCAGTTGG
The DNA here is from genome assembly GCA_006410615.1 of Neotragus moschatus. Taxonomy (NCBI): domain Eukaryota; kingdom Metazoa; phylum Chordata; class Mammalia; order Artiodactyla; family Bovidae; genus Neotragus; species Neotragus moschatus. The sequence goes on along the minus strand of SJYA01001413.1, from coordinate 421,197 downwards.
TAAAGAATTTGCCTGAAATGCAGGAGACTGCAGTTCCATCCCTGGTGGGAAGATCTGCTAGATAAGGGATAGGCTACCCACTACAGTATTCTTAGGTTTCCCTTGTGGCCCAGTGGTAAAATATCTGCCTACGATGCCTGGGTTTGATACCTGGCTTGGGAAGATACCCTGGAGAAGGGAAAGTTACCCATTCCAGAATTCTGGCCTAGAGAATCCCATAGATTATATAGTTCATGGGGTTGCAGAGTCAGACACTACTAAGTGACTTTCACTTCACAATTTTAATTGCTAATTTTGTCACCTGCTCTTAAAATAAGCTCCAAAATTTTGCCCTTCTCTATGTTTTCACTGCTTCTGTCTACTATCTTTAATAAGGATTTATAAATTTTTGTTGAATAAATACATGGAAAATTACTTTTTAAGATTTAGATTTGATTTAACAATAGATATTTACAAAACAGAAGCAAATATAAGTGTATGTGTTCAAAAATTCAATTTCAGAATTATGTGGGGGGAAAGACTGTGTATCTATGAATTGAAAAAAGGTGGTTCAATTTCTGTTACAATTGTTAAAAAAAAAGATAAAGTTTGAAGAAAATGACCTCCTTAAGGCCCTTCAGTTTTATGTGATAAGATTAGGAGTAGACACAGAGCGTTCTGTCATAGAGTAGTGTTCTTTCTGTTATACGATTGATCTTCATTCTGTGATTTGAGTTTATGTTGACTCCTATGCAAACTGATATAAGAAAACTACTTATTGTTTTCATCAGGTGGATTCAAGCCTAGTTTTTTCTATAAATGTCAGTATGTATATATTCTTTATATGCTGCCTTTCCTAATTCATGCTGCTGCTGCTGCTGCTAAGTCACTTCAGTTGTGTCCGACTCTGCGTGACCCCAGAGACAGCAGCCTACCAGGCTCCTCTATCCCTAGGATTCTCCAGGCAAGAACACTGGAGTGGGTTGCCGTTTCCTTCTCCAATGCATGAAACTGCATAGTGAAAGTGAAGTCTCTCAGTCGTGTCCGACCCTCAGCGACCCCGTGGGCTGAAGCCTACCAGGCTCCTCCGTCCATGGGATTTTCCAGGCAGGAATACTGGAGTGGGGTGCCATTGCCTTCTCCGCCTAATTCACGAGGTTGCTGCATATTTGAGTTATAATTATTATAATTATTCTTCTTTCCTGAATTATTTTTACTGTTCTCTCGATGACTGCTGCTTGATCTACATGATGAGGCTTGCTAATAAACTCCACCTCTCGATATTATACTAGGTTCTCATTGGAGTGCATTACAGGGGTTAAAATTGCAGGCTCTAGCACTAGTATTCATGGATCTTACTCCTGGCTGTATCATTCACCAGTTGTGCAATCTACAGCAAGTTATTCGGAGAAGGCAATGGCGACCCAGTCCAGTACTCTTGCCTGGTGGATCCCATGGGTGGAGGAGCCTGGTAGGCTGCAGTCCACGGGGTCACTAAGAGTTGGACATGACTGAGCGACTTCACTTTCACTCTCCACTTTCATGCATTTGAGAAGGACATGGCAACCCACTCCAGTGTTCTTGCCTGGAGAATCCCAGGGATGGGGCAGCCTGGTGAGCTGCTGTCTATGGGGTCGCACCCAGTCGGACATGACTGAAGCGACTTAGCAGCAGCAGCAGCAGCAGCAAGTTATTTAATCTGCCTGAGACTTAGATCTTCACAGGTACTAATAAAAGGAAGATAGTAAAAGTATATAGTTCAATTGCTTTAAGTCAGAAAATTTTGTGGTAGGGCAAGATCTTTTTTGTGTGCCAGTGTGTATTAGCCTCCTTCACTCCCTTTAAGGCCACATATAATTTCTTTATGAACCTTTTATCTTAAGGGCAAAGACAGCATTTAAAATTGTATATCAAAAATTAAACATAAAAAAGTATATAGCTTTTATGGTTGTTGTAAAGGCAACATAAGATATTGATAATTCATCCCAATGACTAGAAAAATATATGATCTATAGTAAACATTGCATATAATGTTAGGAATTAATAATTTAATTACTCAGGAATTATTCTCTGTTCTCCAACAAGATCAAATAAGCTCTCAAAGCATAATATTGCTCCTCTATAACACATACAACACTTTCATGGCTCACATTTATATGGAGAATTTTGTTAACTTTTGGACACTTCCAATACTATAATCTCCATGAAAGCACTCTTTTTGTGTTTTTAGTTTTTGACTTATCATTACATATGTGATAGTCATTACAATGACCACCACATAGTATATGCTCATTATTTAAGTGTTGAATTAATAGATAAATGAAAGGAGATGAATGAATGATTGCATATTTCGTAACGCACTGTAATTGTGCTGTCTTGACTATTCCATCTTACTAAGACCAGCTTTTGCTATACAAAGTGCCAGTGTTCCTTTCCTTTCCTCTTCCTGTCCTCATGCTACTTCCATTATTCTGACTTTATTGTATTCAAATTCAACTGAGTAAAATGATGAACATTTTAAATATTTTGCTGTAGTCCTGAATTACAAATATACACAAAATTTACATTGTGTAATCCAGGTTTACATGATATTTGATAAAATTGTATCCAATGAAGGTAGTAAAAAGTACTCTTTTTTTCTGTCATTATAAAAATAATGAACCTTGGTGCTACAATCTATTCCTTGGAAATAATTTTTAGAAAGTTAAGAGAAGGTGTTGTCAGAAGACATTAATTTAGTTGTAGACCAAAGCTTAATTTTCAGACATGAAAATAGCAAATCTTCCTTTCTTTGATCTATTTATGGATAAATGGTTCCTTAGGTCAATAGCGTTTCAATCAATTCTTAACAGAATGTTCAAAATGATTCTGTTCCTTAGTAGGTAGAATTCCTTATGGGCATCCTCTATTTTGAAAAATCTAAATATAAAATAAACTGTGTAACATCATTAGGCAGGCATTAATGGCAAATAGATGGGGAAACAGTGGAAACAATGGCTGACTTTATTTTTCTGGGCTCCAAAATCACTGTGGATGGTGATTGTAGCCATGAAATTAAAAGATGCTTGCTCCTTGGAAGGAAAGTTATGATCAACCTAGACAGCATATTAAAAAGCAGAGACGTTACTTTGCCAACAAAGGTCCACCTAGTCAAAGCTATGGTTTTTCCAGTAGTCATGTATGGATGTGAGAGTCGGACTATAAAGAAAGCTAAGCACAGAAGAATTGATGATTTTGAACTGTGGTGTTGGAGAAGACTCTTGAGAGTCCCTTGGACTGCAAGGAGATTCAACCAGTCCATCCTAAAGGAGATCAGTCCAGGAAGGACTATTCATTGGAAGCACCAATGTTGAAGCTGAATCTCCAATACTTTGGCCACCTGATGTGGAGAGCTGACTTATTTGAAAAGACCCTGATGCTGTGAAAGATTGAGGGCAGAAGGAAAAGGGGATGACAGAGGATGAGATGGTTGGATGGCATCACTGACACAATAGGCATGAGTTTGGGTGGACTCTGGGAGTTGGTGATGGACAGGAAGGCCTGGTGTGCTGCAGTTCATGGGGTGGCAAAGAGTTGGGCACTACTGAGCGACTGAATTGAACTGAATTGCTTTTTCTAACTGAACAACAGTAAATATATGTTTCTGTTCAATTGAGAATTTGCACAATCTATATTTAAACTTAATTGCCCATATGATGTTAAATAGAATTTAAATAATAGAAGAAACATATAATTTTCTTAAGATATTTATAAAATTAGCATTTAAAACTCTCTAAGAACTTTTTTCCCCACAGAGAATTCACAATGAAAAACTTTAGCATGTTTTAAAATGGGAAAAAAGGTAGCATTTTGACCCAAAACTTGTACCTGAATACTTATGACTCTTATTATTAAAGAAAATATCTTGAATTTATTCAATTAAAAATTAAAATAAAAAAACCTATAGAAATCAGACGTTAAAGTAAATCAACCTGATAGGTTCTTAGGTTATTGCCAATTTTTCTGGAGATCCAGAATGCTGTGAATAGAGGCTCAATAAACCTATAAACTCAATAAACAATGGCACCCATTCCAGTACTCTTGCCTGGAAAATCCCATGGATGGAGGAGCCTGGTAGGCTGCAGCCCATGGGGTCGCTAAGTGTCGAACATGACTGAGCGACTTCACTTTCACTTTTCACTTTCATGCATTGGAGAAGGGAATGGCAACCCACTCCAGTGTTACTGCCTGGAGAATCCCACAGACGAGGGAGCCTGGTGGGCTGCCATCTATGGGGTCGCAGAGAGTCGGACACGACTGAAGTGACTTAGTAGCAGTAGCAGCAGCAAATCTATTTTAGCCAACTGACCACAAAGGATAAGGCGTTAGAGGAATATTACTTGGGAAAATTTTATTAACAAATTTTATCATTTTCTTCCTCCAGGTAAAACTTTCAGGGCAGTGTAGTTTTAGTCAAAATTCTTTCAAATTCTAAAGGAACGTGTACTACAATTTTGTTTAAATTGAGAATTAAGCGTCCTCCAAAATATGGTAAAGTGACATACAGTTGTTCATTTTATGTAAACAAAATAGCTATTAACAAAACAAAAAAGACAAATTGAGTAATCAAAATATATAGAAATATTTACAGATCAATTTTACTTTATTAACCAAATAAGAAAAGCATAAATAAAATTTGAAAACTAAATTCAATTATTTACTAAAAGAATTAGTACCTTTTAGATTTTAATAGTAAAGGTATTTTTTCTTCTGTCCACAGTTTTTCTGCAATAGTATATGACCCTACCTTAATTATTTTTGCTTATCCTTAATAATGACTCATTATTTTTCAAAACTTATTTAATTACTGAATGATATCCATGTTGTTTTAGAATAGAAGGATATTACTTTCATATATTTATCAACTAACTTGCTTTCATATGCAAGTAGAAAAGCCAGCACAAATTATGGACATTTATTATATTACTGGAAGCTCAAATGTTGCAAGTTAATTGCATGATTCAGTTTATATTCAAGCTTCATTTCCCTGAGTTTTTCATGACTTGTCATCCTTGTTGTAGGCTGCCTTTCACCATGATACCATAATTGCTGACAACTACTAGAACAAGATGCATCATTGTTTATATCCAATAAGACATCACCTTCAACTGTTCCCAACCATAGACTGAAATAGCTTCTCTTAAGTTTGTATAGAGTAAGTGTACCCTAATTCTCATCAGTTTCATGGATGAATACTTGATATTTGAACAAAAATGTGTTTCCTTTAGGATAGATGATTGTGATTGAAGTCTAGAGAAGCAAACCACCCAGATCACAATAGCAACAGGAGCAGAAACAATGATAATGATGACAACGCCCATGTTATCATTATTGAGATGAAACTGTTAAGTACAAAATAGAGGCTCAATACTGTAATATTATCATTATTCTTTTAGAAATTAGTGCACCATATCGAAACTAATATTTTCCATTGTTCTAGAAGTGCAGAGTAATATTGTTGTTGTTCAATTGCTCAGTCCTGTCCGACTTTGCTACCCAGTGGACTGCAGCACAACAGTCTTCCCTGTCCTTAACCGTCTCCTGAAATTCGCTCAAACTCATGTCCATTGTTTCAGTGATGCCGTTCAACCATCTCATCTTCTGCCACCCAGTTCTCCTCCTGCCTTCAATCTTTCCCAGCATCAGGGTCTTTTCCAACGAGCTGGCTCTTCATATCAGATGGTCAAAGTGTTGCAGCTTCAGCTTTAGTGTTAGTCCTTCCAATGAATATTTGAGGTTTCCTTTCTTTAGAATTGACTGGTTTGATCTCCTTGCTGTCCAAAAGTCTCTCAAGAGTCTTCTCCAGCACTACATTTGGAAAGCATCAATTCTTTGGCTCTCCGTCTTCTTTATGGTCCAACTCTCATATCCATACATAACTACTGGAAAAATGATAGTTTTGACTATATGGACATTTGTCAGCAAAGTGACGTCTCTGTTTTTAATATGCTGTCTCAGTTTGTCATAGGTTTCCTTCCAAGGAGCAAGCATCTTTTAATATCGACTGCAGTCCCTGTCTGCAGTGATTTTGGAGCCGAAGAAAATAAAATCTGCTGCTGTTTCCATTATTTTCCCATCTATTTGCATGAAGTAATGAGCTGGATGCCATAATCTTAATTTTTTGAATGTTGAGATTTAAACCAGCTTTTTCACTCTCTTCTTTCACCCTCATCAAGAAATTCTTTAGTTCCTTTTCACTTCTGCCATTAGTGTTGTGTCATTTCATTATCGAAGTTTTTTATTTTTCTCCTGGAAATCTTCATCCCAGCTTGTGATTCAGCCAGCTACCCATTTCGCCTGAGGTACTCTGCATATAAGTTAAATAAGCAGGATGAGAAGATACAGCCTTGATGTACTCCTTTCTCAGTTTTAAAACAGCTAATTATTCCATGTCTGGTTATAACTGTTGCTATCTAACCTGCATACAGGTTTCTCAGGAGGCAAGTAAGGTGGTATTCCCATCTCTTTAAAAATTTTCTGCAATCTGTTGTGATCCACACAAAGGCTTTAGTATAGTCACTGGAGCAAAAGTAGATGTTTTTCTGGAATTCTCATGTTTTTCCTATGATCCAATAGACATTGGCAATTTGATCTCTGGTTCCTTGGCCTTTTCTAAATCTAGCTTGTACAACTGGTAGTTCTTGGCTCACGTACTATAGAAGTCTAGTTTGAAGGATTTTAAACGTTACCTTATTAGCATGTGCTGCTGCTGCTAAGTTGCTTCAGTCGTGTCCAACTCTCTGCGACCCCATAGACGGCAGCCCACCAGGCTNAGAAAAACAGGCATGGAGGGGTGGGGGGAGGAGGAAGCCAAGAAATGTAGTGATTGTGAGAATTAAGTCTAGAAAGAAATTATAGTTATTATCTTATGATATTACTGGAATCCCATGAATAAGAATCCAGTGGGTTTTTAGGAAAGTTGTGCTGTCGAACAAAGTATATTTCTAATGTAAAGAAACCTTTAACTCTTTGATACAAAGATCCCTGGGATCCAAAGCTTATATGTAGAATAAGCTTAAAAAATTGGTCATTCCTCAGTAAAAGTCCTCCAGTACCTGGCTTAAATATGTTCAGTGTAGACAAAAGAATCTTCCAGTGACTTATATGTAGNGGTGGGGGGAGGAGGAAGCCAAGAAATGTAGTGATTGTGAGAATTAAGTCTAGAAAGAAACTATAGTTATTATCTTATGATATTACTGGAATCCCATGAATAAGAATCCAGTGGGTTTTTAGGAAAGTTGTGCTGTCGAACAAAGTATATCTCTAATGTAAAGAAACCTTTAACTCTTTGATACAAAGATCCCTGGGATCCAAAGCTTATATGTAGAAATAAGCTTAAAAAATTGGTCATTCCTCAATAAAAGTCCTCCAGTACCTGGCTTAAATATGTTCAGTGTAGACAAAAGAATCTTCCAGTGACTAAAACAATAGCCCTAGGAAAAATTGAAATAGATAATTCATCCCAAGGAAAAAAAGTTGGACCATTGTCAAGGAATATTCTCCTGTACTTTGGGTAGAGGAATTCTAAGCATTTTCCTAGTAGATTTCAGAATTGTTACATATCAATGTCTGCTGTGTCTATTTCTCTTAAAGATACAAGACTTTTGTGAGAAAGTAGGTGTTTATTTACCTGTTACCTAGTTAATTAATTTTAGATGATCNAAAGTTGGACCATTGTCAAGGAATATTCTCCTGTACTTTGGGTAGAGGAATTCTAAGCATTTTCCTAGTAGATTTCAGAATTGTTACATATCAATGTCTGCTGTGTCTATTTCTCTTAAAGATACAAGACTTTTGTGAGAAAGTAGGTGTTTATTTACCTGTTACCTAGTTAATTAATTTTAGGTGATCAAGAGAATGCTCAATTTGTTTTAATTTATCAAGAGAATGTTTATTTATATTGCTTTTTTGATTACCACACATCACTCAGGATTAATGGACTTTAATGTATTTCTGGGTTTGGACAGAACTTGAGATTTGTATAGCATGGAAAAATAAGAATAAATACTTGGTTGCAGAAATACAGATGCTGGTCATTATGGCTGTTTCTAGCTTTCCCACTTTCAAGTGTATGGTGGGATTACACTTGCATGTCTTCTTGAAACTCTTTGTGATCACATCATCTTTTGATCAGTGTAAAGTGAGCAAAAGTGATTTATCTCACTTCTGGCTGGACCCTTTAAAGCTAGTGTGCAATTCAGCATATTCCATTTATCTTGACCAAAGTCACACTAGATGCATGTGTCAATATGGAGGCTCCCTCAGCATTCTTTCCAGAGTAACTGGAGTAAGCAGAATTCATTTTTAGCTCACACATGACATGTAGAGCAAACAAAAAATTGTGTTCTGTTAAACTACTGAGATTTGTGGACTCTTTCTTATTGCATTATAACTTAGCCCATCATGATCAAATTAATTGACCAATTAATTGTTTAAGATGGAAGACTCACTGGTATGGTTTTTTTCAATATTTATTCTCTTAGTGCATCTATTTTTATGTATAAAGATTGCTTTTTCTCATAAATAGCAAGGATTGAGGGAGAAACCTGTGACAAGCAAGTTAATATTTAAAAATACCACATTATTGATAGTTACATATCAGTCAAAAGATTCAGCCTTAATTTTAATGCAATTAAATTTTAATGCAGTGGTTCTAGAATATATCTGAATTAAAGAAGCTTACTTTTGAGAGAAAATATATATATGTATATTTATTTTCATATATATATGTATATATGTATATCTATGTATGTGTATATATATATACACTGGGCTTCCCTGGTGGTTCAGTTGGTAAAGAGTCCACTTGCCAATGTAGGAGATGTGAGTTCAATCCTTGGTCAAGAAGATCACATGGAGAAGAAAAAGGCAACCCTTTCCAGTATTCTTGCTTGGGAAATCCCATGGATAGAGGAGCCTGGTGAGCTACAATCCATGGGCTTGAAGCATTGGGCACAACTTAGTGATTAAACTACCACCACACACACAACATACACACACACACACACATAAATGTTTCCCAGTAGAGTGCCAAAGAAAAATACAAAATTAATTGTATAATGTGGTTCCCAACAACAAAAATATATCAACTTTGATGGAGATGGAATACCATGTGAATAAATCAGAATTTTTAGATTCACATATATATGTAATATACTTTGAGGCTCTAAGTCTTGTTATCATCTTAATAAAGTTATTCTCTACTCCTAGTTTCCAAAAATTACCCATGAATGGGTACTGGATTATGTAAGATTATTTTTCTGAATATTTTGAAGAATTATANCCACCTAATTTGAGGTTATATCCCTATTCCTGTAGTTAATTGCTACTTCTAAAGAGTTATAATCCAATTAAAAAATTCAAAAGTTTGTTAGAATACTTTTACGTTTTTACTCTTACCCAAATTTTTAAAAGTGTTTTGGCTTTTATTAATTTTAATAACAAATAGTACAATTTTTTTTATAAAATGACAATTTTTTTCTTATGAGTTTGGCAAAAAATTAAGTGCTTTATCTTAGGCAAGTTACATAATCTCTTTAAGCTTTAGTTTCTTCTTGTGGAGTAGAGATAAAATAATGCCAACTACCTTGAAGGGTTGTTGTGAGGATTAAGTGAATTAAATCATGGATTAACAGACATAGGTGATTATAGAATATTGACTAGAGTTCCCTGTGCTATGTATTAGTGATTGTTGTTTATCTCTTTTATATATAGTAGTGTGTATATGTTAATCCCAAACTCTGAAAAGGAGTTTTTCTAGTAGAAAATAGAAGATTATCTTTGTGGGCAGAGGAAATGACATGTACAAAGAATCAGAATTGTGAAATGTCAGATGGTCCTGGAGAGAAACAGGGTAGTAAATAATCTTAAACAAAAAATGATTATAAAACCATGAAATAGGAACCATGGTAAAGTGACAAACCTATATATGCATTTGTTAGTACTTTTGTTCATTCTCAAAATTTCTCGTTCATGTAAAGAAAACACTTAAGTTTTAGTGAGGCCTAGATGGCACCCCACTCCAGTACTCTTGCCTGGAAAATGCTATGGATGGAGGAGCCTTTTATCCATGGGATCTCAAACAGTCGGACATGACTGAGCGACTTCACTTTGACTTTTCACTTTCATGCATTGGAGAAGGAAATGGCAACCCACTTCCGTGTTCTTGCCTGGAGAATCCCAGGAACGAGGGAGCCTGGTGGGCTGCCGTCTATGGGGTCGCACAGAGTCGGACACGACTGAAGCGACTTAGCATCAGCAGCAGCAGTTCATTATTATAGAAATTAAATAGCATATCCATAAATAAGAAAGTTGTGATAATGCCTAGTCTTAGAATGTAGAACATTGTTTGCGGATATGTAAATTGTTAAAACCACCTAGGAAAAGAATTTATATTTTATAAATCAGAGCATACATGTGTTTTATAATTCCAGCATCTCTACCTGTGGTATAGGTACCAGAAAAATTCTTTTAAATGTGTATCATGAGGCCTGTAGAGGAATGTTCAATGTTNGTAGAACATTGTTTGCGGATATGTAAATTGTTAAAACCACCTAGGAAAAGAATTTATATTTTATAAATCAGAGAATACATGTGTTTTATAATTCCAGCATCTCTACTTGTGGTATAGGTACCAGAAAAATTCTTTTAAATGTGTATCATGAGGCCTGTAGAGGAATGTTCAATGTTATGTAATCTCTTTAAGCTTTAGTTTCTTCTTGTGGAGTAGGGACAAAATAAAGCCAACTACCTTGAAGGGTTGTTGTGAGGATTAAATGAATTAAATCATGTAAAGTACTTGGGACAATGTCTGATACATAGAAAATGCATAATATATGTTACCTGTCAGCACTACAAGTGAAAATGAGTGAGCTATTGCTACATATGTCAACATGAATAAATTTCATGCTAAATAAGTTTAGAAAGAAAAGCAGGTTCCATAATGTCCCAAGTGGCATGGTATCAGTCAAAATCCAGAAACATCTATAACTAAATATTGTTTAGAAATAGTATTTGTGTGTGGTAAAACTGAACAGAAGCGTAAGAAATTGGACAATAAACAACTACTTCAAGACAATATTTTCCTATCCAAGTGGTATAGATAGGGGATGCTGTTGTCGTATTGATGTTATTTGTTGTCTTGGTTATTTCTCTATCTATTCATCCTTTCAACTTGACAGATAGGATCCGTTCATATTAACAATTGTATACTTAGCTTTCTTTCATTTAGCAATTCTTGTGAGTACTACATACAGATCTTTTTAATAGCTTTTAGAATTTTTCATATATATATCATAAATGTTTTAACCAGTCCCATGGTCATACAGCCATAGAATATTTTCTTTTTCTTATCTTTTTTTTGTTAAAAAAGAGTGCTAAGATGATTATTTGTTTATGTATGTATCTGTCTGTATAAAAGTTTCTCAGAGAAGAATTGCACTCTCACCAATAGTACAAAAGATTATTTCTCCACACCCTTCCCAGTATTGAGTAGTATTATGTATATTTCCCATCCTTTCTAGTTTGTATAAAAGGTTGGCATCATAGTTTTAAATCTTTAATTGAAGTCCACCATCTTTTCATGTATTTATTATGTTTCTTTTTCCTATGAAATAAACTAGACTTTATCTTGTATCTCAGTGCTTCTAGGGTGAGAGAGCCCATTTCTATGGATTGCATAAATAGTTTATCTTATGAAAACATTCCTCAGACAGTAATGATTCTCTGCCCTCTATGTGTGTATAGGGCTCCCCAACAGAGCTTTGATAACTGGATACCTTATAAGGATTCTGAGTAGGAAAACCAACAAATTTTCATGCCTAAACTTTCACGAGGCAATCATTTAGAAACCTGCTAGAGGTTTGCTAGAGGCAAAAAAGATAATGAAAGCTTGCAGTAAGAGAGTAGCTAAGTGGGTATGGAGAAGAGAAAATGGATTTGAAAACCACTCAGAATTTTAGCTTATTTTTGAAAATTATTTTATTTTATTGACCAAAAGAGATGTTCTGCCTGAATCCAATACTATGATTTTACATGAAAATAAAGGGAGAAACTATATAGATTTTAAAAGAAACCCACCTTATAAAAAGTGAACAAGCTCTTGAAAATTAGAAAAGCATTCATAATCATATTCAGGAATAGAATTAGCATTCATTTTATATCCTTTAAATCTTTTATCTTTTCACACTTAAAATAGTGTAAATAAAATTTTATATTTGGACTTTTTAGCATTAAGTAATTCTCCACAAAGTAGATACTATTCATAAGCCTGATTTCAAATGACTACTCATTATGTTAAGTGGACATACCATAATTTACATAACCATCCCCTTAATTTGGGACATTAAAGTTGTTTTCTCATTTTTACTATTAAAAAATTTTCTGAGGAAAATATTTTATGCCTAAAGCTCTTTCCATTTATTTAGTACATTTTTTTTCTTTACTATATTGAGTAAATGGTCAAAATGTATACATGTTTTTAAAGCTTTTGATATATTTTATTAAAAATACTATTCAGAAATGATTGGCCCAGATTTTACTCCTATGTATAGAATTAACAGTGAATGAGAATGACCATTCTCCTATCACCACTTTTTTTTTTTTCAATTTCGTCAGCTTAACATACATCTAAATTTAAGCTTGCTGAAAAGATACAGTTAAGTAGTAGAAAAATGCCCTTTTTCTGTTAAAGATTCTCTACAAATGTTAGTTTCTCACAATTCACAGATAGTATATCTCTTATTGTAGATTGTAGACTGTACATTTTCAAACAGTGAAGGTTTATTTGTTTTACCAGACTCCTGAAAGATGTTTTAGTTATTTTATTAACTGAGACACTTTGAGGTGTATAGCTGTAAATTTACTGTGTAATATGAAATAATTCTATAGGTTAATTCCAAGTAGTTTGGTAAGTATTTAATAGTTGAACTAAATCATTTATTATCCAACTATCATCCACATGTTTATTTGTTTAATAATGAAATAATGCTTTTTATAATTCCCTTTAAAAATGTATTTAATCAAAAGGAAATATATTTACTGTTTAATGTACAGAATATAACTATAATTAACCTTAGTCATACAGTAAAACACTGGATCATGAAACCATTTTGTATTTGTCCAGATACATATTATTAAGTAAGTTTTATTTTACAATTGTTAAATGTCTTCCGTTAGATTAGAATGCAGTAAAGATGACCTGATCCAAATAGTTGTCACCATAAAAAGCATAATTACTTTGTGACCATTCCTGATACTATGACTAACACTGCAATTTGTGCTTATTTATAGTTTTTACTTTGTTTGAGTTATCTCAGCTGACCCTGAGGTTTTTATTGTACAAGTATTGTACCCACTTTATAATAAAAAGGAATTGTGATTTAGAAAAGTCAGTTGCTAAAATTTTATATGCTAGGTGGGTAAGACAGGGTTTCAACCTAGGCCTTTTCTCTAAACCTTTCTGTTATTCTTCTTGTTTTCTTCTGTTCAAGTTGTTTATGACTTTTGACAATTAACTTGGGTCATTTATTTTGAAAACTCTCTGGAACAAATATATTTCCCGAATGTTTTTTATTCTCAACTTTTATCATGAATTTTGAAAGAATGTTTGCTGGATACCATTATCTAGCCAACTCTTTTGCAGTAACTGAACATTGTCATAACACAGGGGACAACTATTAGGAAAATTATATAAAAATAGCAATTAACTGGGTTTAACACAGTTTTCAGTAGACAGTAGATTCTCAGATACATTTTTAAAGTTTAATTGACTACTTCCTGATAAAATAGCAGCTTTTAGTTTTCAGAGCATTTTCGTATATATTATCTCACTAAATCCTTACAATAGTCTATGTAATAAAACTGTATAGGTATTATAATTATTTAATAATTGAAAAAACTGAGTTCCAGAGAAATAAAATGTTACAGAACTACTTTGTTTCAGAGCAGGGGCCATTATGTGCATTTATAAATTTATAATATCTTGCCATTTAATAAGTTTTATTGTTTAATTTTAAAGTAAGCCAAATTTTAATGTTTTTACTTTTATAGAATAGATTGTAAAGGTTTCTCCTTTTAAAAATAATAGCCCTGTTTTGATTACTGTAAATATTTTAGAATGAGGCAGTAAAAGTATTACTGTCATTTTACTTGGTTGTCACTGTTTCTTCCCAGATAACTATATACTAATGGGAAAAATAATAGCAAGTAGTTATCTCGTTTCTTAAAAGAAAAGAAACAAAACTTTCTCAGGACTTTCTGTTTTCTGATGTGCTAAGTTTCACTTATTCAGTATTTATTTCACAGAAATATTGTTTATGAAATTTCAAAGCAATTCATTCATGACTGTGATTGATTGACATATCTCCTTCCCAAAGTCTTGTATATGATTTGAATCCTTCTAAGTAATCCGTAAATTCAGGCTAATAATTCATTCCCTTATTGAACAAGATCATAGACTACTATCTTCCTTCTTTGACCCCTCATATCATATAGTATACTCTTTGGTACTGTGTAAAAAACAGTTTTCAAAGAAAATTTTCAAAGTAACAGTTCTACTGATTTGCATTTTCTTCCTCATAATTTCTCCACTTTTTGTGTACATATTACTTTTAGTTATGATTAACAGCTTTACTATAATCAGATTCATCTCTCACATGGCATGGTTAGCCTTCTGATTCATCCTATATTGTTTTCTATAAGACGGTCTATTTTGCTTATAAACTTGAGGGGTTTTTTTTTTAATTCATATTCTTTCATTTTGACATGGCTTCATAATGTGTATTTTATTTTGGGGGAACTGCCATACACGGTGATGGTACTACATATTGACCAACTTGCTGAATTCTTGTTAGTGAAAGTATTCTATTTTGTTGTTGTTTTCATATTCTGGCAACTAATGAGTTGGGGATTGTTCCCATTAGGGAGCTGAAGAAGATTCTTCCAGTTCTCTAGTGAAAGATCATCTTTTCCATCAAGATACCGTGGTTACCAGTGAGCCTTACAGAAGCTCAAGACCTTCTCCCTTTGAAGGTCTGAATGCCAGAAGTGTCTACCTGCGAAGCCAAGCCAATCAGGTGAGAAAATAATCTTTTCCAGCATCAGGGTCTTTTCCAGCGAGTCTGACTAGAAGCCTGACTTAGAAGCTTATCATCACTTTTGTGGATCTTGTTAAAGGAACTAATTTTTGGTTTCATGATATTCTCCATTAATTTCCTGCTTTAAATTTCACTGATTCCTACACTAATTCTTACTGTTTCTTTTCTTTACCTTACTTTGATTGAATCTTCTTTTTCTCATTTCCCAAGTTTCAGTTCAGTTCAGTCCAGTCGCTCAGTCATGTCTGACTCTTTGTGACACCATGGGCTGCAGCATGCCAGGCTTCCCTCTCCATCACCAGCTCTTGGAACTTATGCAAACTAATGTCCATCGAGTCAGTGATGCCATCCAACCATCTCATCCTCTGTCATCCCCTTCTCCTCCTGCCTTCAATCTTTCCCAGCATCAGGGTCTTTTCCACTGAGTCAGTTCTTCACAT